>JAQGBY010003315.1:0-19670 GCA_034698785.1 Mycogona germanica
CTGACCAATCGATATGAGTTTGGTGTTTGGTCTTTTTCTTGCGGAGTACTGTAATATACATATTAAATAGACGTGAGAGGCGAATATTTTTTAGCGCTTAGCAAAATATATTCTTGGGCGTTGAGCTTTATTACTAAGATGTAGTAGTGTCGCAAATTTCTTTATTTGACAATTGGAATACATGACCAGGATGCAACCTTACTGCCGTACATGTGTAGAATGTACATGGGACATGTGGAAAATTGTGATTTGTGAAAGCGACATAATGCACTTTTTTGTTTTCGACGTGACCAAATAAAATATGATCCTCCACAAAACACTAGCCCTCATTTGGGACTTGGCAGGATAAAGTTGTCTCAAAGTAAGCAACGAGAGTTCTCATTTTCAACAAGGGATGCGATAAAGAGCACACTTCACTCAACCTTTTGGGATTGTTCGTATCATATTTTATTTTAAGCATTAGAAGCATCAATGTCGATTTAGTTCGATTGAAACCTTTATCAAATAATACAGACTCTGTATGACACGTACTGAAAATAAATTTTGGTGAACGCATGTGTTATAAACAAGGGCAACCTTTGCCACCTAACCATTGTTCCAATAATCGACATTTCGAAAGTAAATGATAAGCTATATTTTCATGAGCACATATACTGTATATATATACTCGTATATAAGAAACAAAATTAAAGACGGGATATAAATTGACATATAGGAACGGCTAGCTGCTCTACAAAATCTCAACATGATCAAGCTGGTCCTCGTTGTTTTGGCTTCGGCAATCTTTGTGGTCTCCAATGGCACGCCATTCCAAAGTGGCCAGGTCGCCATGGATCGCCCCCAGGTGATCTCAAGCGATGACTTCGAAGTCAGTGCCTTCGACATCATCGAGGCGGAGAGCTACAACACGTCCGCCGACGTTGTGCTCGAGTACGTCGGCGACACGATTTACGTGGCGGACATCTCCAACGGCGATTACTTGGCCTACACCCAGGTGGACTTTGGAACCGGAGCCCTGGGGGTCCGAGTTTACATCCACAGCGGCATCATCGCCGGACGAAAGGGTGAGATCCTGTTCCTTCTGGACGCCCCCGACACCGTACCGTTTCACTCTCTGACCGTGGCCACGACCGACTGGATCACCATCGCCGAGTTCCTGGACTACAGTCCGGTGGCCCAGGGTGTCCACGACCTCTACCTCATCTTCTCCCATGACATCGTCGATGAGAACTTTGTGGACATTGACTATATACAGTTCTTTTGAGTTCCTTTCATTTATGTGCCTGTATCGGGTGCACGCAACACTACCGGAAAATGTGTTATGAATTGAAATTGTTATAATTGAAATTACAAATATTTAGTAATGTATTACAAATTACTGGTTTATGCTTTGACATTCATTGTTAATTTCTGTTATTCTTGAACCGAAATACATATAATTTTCGTCTATACCCTTTATCTTTTCGTCGTGCAGTTGAAACTCTTCAGAAGTGGCTCTAGGGCTTTGATTTATTATTTGGAGAAAATTAATTATTGAAGTTCAGAGGGATGGTAGAGATGTTTTCTTTTTTGAGAAATGATTTTGGTTGCCTGTATTTCAAAATAATTGCTTGGTTTGAATTTTAGGTAGATGTACTTCTAGAAGATTTGTTTTTTTCTACCTCCTTTAACAGTTTTATTTGTTAAGCTTTGTCGAGGGGACACACTGTAGCTGTGTTAGTTTGAGATTCGAATACTTCACATACTTCACGGTATGTGATTTGGTGACGTTCCAAAGAAACAGTTGATTCATTGCAGTTATAGTTGTTTATATAATTGAAGAACAATCGATAGTTTTCTTGTGTTATTTATCTCATTTGGGGTCGATGATGATTTTTGCAGCTGATGGTGAAAACGAAACTAGAATCACTAGAGGCGATGGTATCAATGATTACAGTACTAGATTTTAAATGGGCAGATTTAAATTTCAGATTCTCAACTACTTTGACAACACATTTTTGGCGGAAGCATTGAATGTTCGATTAAATTCAATCGGCAATCGTGAATACTTCAATATTTGGACGATTCGTCATCGTCTCGTAAAGAGTGGGCGTATGAATAACACTTTTGTCTCATTCTAAAGTGCAGGTGTGTACAATTACTGTGATTCGGCCGCGTTATCATTGAATCGATAAACTACTTTCAAATCTAGCGCAATAGTAGACATCAGCGCTCCTGGCGACCACGCGGACTACTAACGACACGATGTATGGCGTTGCGGAGGCGAGCGGAAATCAAAAGAGGCTGATTGTTGCAGAACATCGTCCACTAAGTCCTAACAGTCAGGATTGGAGATTTTTCTTTCTTTAAAAATACATTTTCACCCATAGTCCTCACTATAATGCGAGGCCACGTAATATAACCCGGGCATGCAGCCCAACCATCAATCTTTCTTTTTTTTTCTCCCCTTATTCCTTTTTTGCATTCGGGTACGAGCTCATTTTGGCACGTGATGGCTTGGCCATGGCTATATGGCACACGTGCATAATATGGCAGAGGGGAGAGAGAGAGAACCATGGCGGGGTGTCATTTACCATCTATTTACTCGGTCATCGTGCATTATCAGACATGTCCAACACGCGAACAACCTACTATGTCAATCTACATGCACTTGGGGAAGGGAAAGTTCACGAAATCCGCTCGCGATCGTCGCTACAACATGTCGCTGATGGACGACGCGTAATCGTTATTCTTCGAGTCGTTTGCAGGCGCGTTCGGAGCGTGATTGGTTGATGATCCGAGGGTCTGGTTTGACTATTTGCATTTTCATTTGGCTTTTTTTTGTTGAACCGTAGTTTGGTTTTTAATCGGCTCTGAAAAGTGAATCGAGGCGTCATTATTTGAACATGATAAGTCGTCGCCCCAATTCTGGATTTTTTGGGGTGTTTTATTTTTAGACTCATTCCACTAACAGATGTTCGATTTTTAGATGTTTTTCGTGAATCTCATCTAAAAAAAATGAAATCCCTATAG
This sequence comes from Mycogona germanica, assembly GCA_034698785.1. Classification (NCBI taxonomy): domain Eukaryota; kingdom Metazoa; phylum Arthropoda; class Diplopoda; order Chordeumatida; family Chordeumatidae; genus Mycogona; species Mycogona germanica. Next base: position 3,013 of record JAQGBY010003315.1, read on the forward strand.
AAGCTATATAGACGCCAGCAGGAAAGTAAACATATAACAAATGCTCTGGAGAAAACTCAGAAAGGTTAATTAAATAACGATTAATTTCAAATAGACACCCTAATTTTCGGTGTGGATATTGTTTAATTAATATTTCAATTATAATTTTTATGCAGAGTAATTATAATAATTAAAATTAAAAATAAGAATTAATATAATAATTAATTTAATTAAAATTTTAATTAATTAAGTGAAAACAAAAAATACGATGCATAACGATTCCTCAAAGAGTTTCCAGAGAAGGGATGGAGTCACCCTGGACTTGGATTGGGAAAAAAAACTCGAATTGAACTCGACCAGCTCGTGTAATCGTTTTGCCAATCAAAGAATGATGCGTTCGACTCTGGGCTTGTGTCAAGACCACTGGAGAACATTTTGAGCACATTTTATAATTCATTTTTGTTCCTACACTATCTATGTAAGTGCCGAATTTCATTTAACTCCAATCATTTTTTAACAAGTTGTGATATTTTTATAGGGGTGCTCCTTTTTATGACTTACAGTGTAGCGTAAGAAACGTGGAACTAATGTATCAAACATGTTTCGAAAATGTGGTCATGCATGCGCACTTTTAAAAGCACAACATGTGCCCATGAGTTTCAGAAATGCAGTATGGGATGGGCAAATGTGAAGTGCTTGTTTGGATACTGCTCGCTTTCAGCTTGTCAACCGCATATGCATGTTAAATGAGTATAAAATGAGCGATGATCTGCTAACAAAGAAATGAAGTGTGCGAAACCAGATAACTAGTGATTTCAAATCCCTGAACAACTTAACTGCATATATAGAATTTCATTCATGTTATAATTGGTAAATAATATTAGTTTTTATTCGACCTCTTGATTTTTTTGCGCTATTTTTTATTTATAAATGTACACAATTCCGGTCCATCTTGACGCTTATTTTGTTTCAGAGGTTTCTTTAGGAATAAATCTAATTTCTCAATTTTTTTAGATATTTAATTATATAGTCGTCTATACTTTGTATAAGTTTTCAGAACGTTATCTATTTATAAAGCTAACATGTTTGTTTAATCTATTTGGAGTATTTGCGATTTGCGCTTTGGCTGTAATCAAGTGTGTTTGGTAATCAAGTAAACCATCAGCCAATTGGCTGGCGTTTGGTTAGGAGCTTGACAATCTGAATCAAATCATAACGGCGCCGTCCTGATACTCTTTGTCAAATATATATATATAAAAAAATATATTAATTCTATTACAACAATTTAATACGAATTCTTAGTAATCGCCGTTTTAGATGTAGTAGTTCGGACGGCGAACGTCAGACGGCGCGCAACGGTGTCGCCATGATCATGGGTGGTATTGCACTTCGTAGAAGATCCGAGGGCTTCATTCACATCAACAGTCAATTGGCATCACTGTTTTTGTATGCCACAGCTATGCTCTATGTATACGCATAGGCCAATGCTTCTATAGCCGCGAGTTTATTTCTTTTCTTTTATGTGCTGAACGTCTTCGGGTGTATTGACTATTGTGCTCTTGTTGGCTCTTGGCGGCTCTTGGCTGACCTTTTTCTTTGCCAGCAAAAGTCACAATAGTACAGGGTGGGTCGAGAAAAATAACTGTCATGTGCCTCTTTATCTTTTTTTTACCGTTTCCAGTAATTTCCCATGCCTTTGTAATATCCCCATACTGATTCGCATGGCCCAACACGGGATCAGTGCCATCAAAGAGATTTTATAGGTAGACCAAACTATCCGCATCCCATGTCGTTCCGGTTCCCCTTGTTGATCGGAGGCCAGTTTTGCTGGATTTAAAAACTTTTCTTGTAAGAATGGTTTGTTAGGAACCACCACTTGTGTACTGATCCCACTGAGATTGTTGAAAAATGTGTTTGAGCACTTACGAATTTGTTGATTAATGCAAAGACAACTATGTCAATTTTTCCGCACCCTTTCTTTGCGCCTCGATCATTACTCTTTGGCTTTAAAGCTAGATTTAAAGCTAGTGACGTATATTGTTAGTCGATATTGATGTACCGGAAACCATTTCATTTGCAGTGTTCTCAATTATAGAATAGAAAGATGGGAGGTGAGGTTCCAGGTATACACATACAGGTGCGCTCATAATCAATGGAAACTTTGGAATTCCAAAACAAAAATTGGTGAAAAGGGATCGTGACCCAATCACACCTACTGTGAAGTTTGTATAAGTCAGCAAGCCCACCTGGTGATTTTGAAAATAGAGAGGAAAAAATTCCTAAGCATAAATATACGTCATTCACCATTAACGAGAAACCACGAATCAGTAACCTGTCTATCCCTTTTTCACATGGAAAAAAAAGTCGTCGTTTCTACATTTTAAATTTTAACGAGCTTGCCGTTTTATGTCGAACTCATCGTTCCCTCTTCTTTTTTTGCGGATGGCGGCATATGCTTTATGCATTATTATATTTTATGGCATCCTAGTTGCGCTATGTCTACGAGTACTAGTGTTGTCTGATGTGGCATCAGTGCACACACCCTCCTGTTTTTTTTATTGGCCACGCCGTAGGTTATGTGCTGGAGCCGGATCGGTAGGACTACAAAAATAAGAGCACCGTTGTTTTCGTAGTATGGGGCGCATGAAACAGAACCTGCCCGCCGCATCGTCCGCACCCGGGTGAACGCTAATTAATTTTATGTAGCGAATCTCATCCCGCTCGGTACACACTTTAATAAAATTTGGCAAGAAGAATATTAATTTTCTAATTTATTCTACCCTGACGGAGATTCTAACCCAGACCCTGCTGCCGATTTCGAATCGATGTGATAACTATAACCGATCGGACATTGTGTTCTCACTATGCAGAGTAATTGCTTCCGTGAACTGAAAAATGCGGGTCAGGTGTAACACAAGTTCAGTGTCATACGAGAACAGATATGAATTTCTATTTTATTTTAAAGAACTTCAATACTAACATAAGACTGAAACCATAGAAAAAGGAGCATTATAGTATCGATGGTGGAGGTTTATCAGTTTTCCACATTTCGGCAGCGTATATAAAATCTTTCGGCACCATTTTATTTATAAAATCTTTGTTCGAACCAACCAAGTGAAAGGGCGCAGGATTTCTATACGACAACAGAACGAGTGCTATAAAATATGTATTTTTTTCTTCAATATGTTGTTCTCCAAATTGGTCGTAAAATATAATACAGTCGACAGTTTATTGCAAGGGGATTGTTAATTCAAATCCATCTTTGATGGCGTTTTGGCTAATTTCGCTCATACAGATCTCCAAAATATTTTTCTGCGTGATCTGATGAAACGATGTTAGATGATCTGGTGTCGTGAATCTGTGAAATCTTTCATTTTATGAGGATGCACTTACTGCTTCGGTTGATTGAATTAGGCCTACGACATGCCGCATACTCTTAGTGATCTATCAGGAGTGGCCAGAGGGCGCTCTGAACGGATTACTGTTTTTTTTTATTTCTCTCGTATATAGTGTATTTTTAGTATTTATAGATCTCTTTTATTATATGGCGGGCCTGTGTTTGCCTGGGGCGAAATATGAAATGACAATTAGCGAGATCGGTCGGCCTTTTGTGACGACGGGAAAAAATCAATAATAAATGATGCGGGGATAGATGATGGTCGAACGACATTGTTGCTACGATCCCTGTGCACAGCTTCGTTACTATTTCAGCAGGCTTACTCCATGATAAAATGTCGAATCAAAAATATTCTTTCTTCGAACATATCACCGACTACCTCAGTTGAATATCGGCATCGACGCATTTTAGCCGGATGTGACGCATTGTCAATTATAATCGACGTCGCTTGCCATTGGGGCGCGCGGTTCCCGTTTCCGGTTCCCTGGAAACGGTATTGAGGGATGGCACGAAAATACTAAGACTACTAGTTTTTTGGGCATTGGTTGAAATTTGGGCGATTATACTATCTAGCGTAAATCATATAGTCATCGAAAGTTGTCGAAGAGTGGTTAACCGATCAGGTGATATCGGAGAATTTTTAATCTGGTGTCATTTTCGACGTGAGCGCCTTCAACGGTCTTGCAAGTTTTGGGAGTCGTTCACTGTATGTAGGGCCCACCCTCACACGTCATTCGCCCGCTACCATTTAGAAAGGTCTCCACCCTTGTACAGAATTTTATTTTTCATCACGTCTGAGAAAGGAAATAGTGTCAGCGTTTTTGATAACGGGTTAGACGGGAGAAAGGAGGAGGAGGAGGAGGGGGGGATAGAGGCTCCTGAGGAATGAAGGCGGGGAACAAGAAAAAATAGTGGGAGGGGAATGTGTGTCTGTGTGCAAAACGCAGAGATAGTAAAAAGGTGGTGGCGCGGCAATGAAGAAATGAAATCCCATATACGCATGAGCGCAGGTTGTAAAAAAAAAAAATTCGCCCTAACGATTATGTTCGCGGTATGCGTTAAGCGGACCCATAACCAAAATCGGAACTAGCGATTCTCCCATTTATGCATTGGTATGAATATATTATGGGCCTTCCTTTTTTTTTTCGGCGACGCATTTTTCTTCCCGTCGTGCTCAGCGCATCCCATACACATGCACCTCGATCATTCTTGATTTGGGATCGCAGAGGACGACAACACCACTAGCGGCGAGTCTTTGCAACAGTCAGTACTATATACAAACAAACACGACCTAATAATTGTGATGCCAAACTCGTGACTTCACGCAAAAGTGCGTTAAATTAAACAGTTTAGCTTTGCTGTCGCAAAACATGCGGTATCAAATTTGCCAATATCTTTGTATTAACGGGTATAAATTAATTTTGGTGAATGACCAATTGATTTTTGTGTCATCAGAGCTGTTCGAGGGATCACCTCCTATAACCAGCAGTATTGCTGATGCGCTTGTGGAAGAACGTTTTCGTTGTTTGAGGGGGGGGATAATCATTTATTAAAGTAGTGAGGCGAGTTTCCAATCCGAAACCAAAAAGAACAAGTGTTCCCCTAATACTGAAGAACCCCTGACTAATCGGTAAATAGCAAGTTGCGCCCGGGACAGCGCCTGACGAAAAAGACGAACAGAGTCTTTGAAAAAACTCCTCAACTAAAACAATAGCATAACTACAGTATAAATGCGGTTCAAAGGGTGCGAAATAAGCGATTGATCCTCGAGGTTTTTAATCCGTTATTGGCACGACACATGCCAAAGGTGTCATTAGTATTCTTTACTCATATTTTTAGGGATGTGGATGCTAAATGATTATTCGTTAATGTCTTGGCGTTTACGGATATTTTCCAATGAGTAATAGTAAATTTAAAATAAATGGGAGTACATGTCCTGCACACATACAGCGTTAATGACCTACCCATCTGGCATTGTTAATTACAATTAATTGTTGTCTATACAATATCGTTGTGTCAAAATGTTAATTTTTCTCCGATTTTTTTTCTTTTAGGTATGTGTTGGATTTCCTATTCGAATAAAACTGCTAGCATTTGGTGAGTGGCGATCATGAATTTTTAAACGGAGAGAAAGTTTTTCGATAGTAGAAGAAAGAGTATAGTTTTTCGTTAGTGAAACCCAGAATGTCCATCGAATGTTTATATTTTCGCAACTATTTGGCTGGACGCACTTCGTACATGTACCTTTTTTAAAAAATTGATTCTAGGGTATCCTTAGAAAATAACATATACCTTCAATGTACATGTACGATGTTCAATTCTGCATTCAATGTCCAATGTACGATTCTGTGGCCATTATAAGTGTTCTTACTCTTTCTGCCGCGCGATATGATTAATTACGATGGCTTCAGAGTAGCAATGCATTGTTCGTTCCTGGAGATGTCAATGTCAACGTTGATAAAAAAGAAAGTTGACTGGTCTATTATAAAGACGTAAGTCGAGAGGCTAATAATAGTAAAATAGAAATGCCAATCAGAGCAGCATTAAAATTTGCTTCAAATTGGAGCAAAATATCGAGACAGGTGTTCGAACTTAATTGCAATGCCGCTAATTCCGCAAAACGCTTGAATTAGCTAATTTCGTTCATTTTACAGTTTCCTACAAATGGTTCCCCACATATTTTTTTTTTAAATTGTCTCTTTGATTAGATTAGTATATATCTATTCAGAGCATGTTATGTACAATACGCATTGTCTGGATCGGTGGATTCATGTAAATCATTCTGCATTTTAGTTCTACATCCTACATTACGAGCGCTGTCGTGTATTTACGCGTACACACGTGTACATGGACTAAACTTTTTATCAGCAAACTCGACACATTTATTTGTTTAACATTAATCAAGATTAATGCAGAAACGAATAGCATGAGACCTGAGGTGCAGTATGCTGCACTTCACATTGGGTCATTCGGCACATTAATTCGAAATTAAATATTTGTGTAATCATGTGCTTTGCACCGTTACAATCAACGACTCTTTTACAATATGCGCGTCTTTAAAAATGATTTTTGCATAAAATTAATAATAAGAATGAGTTTTCGCCTTTGGGTTTGGGGATGGTACTAGAGTTATCTATATTATAATCCTAAGTTTCAATCTGTCCGTTCTAGAGTGAAATTTTAGCTGCAGAAAGTTCCTCAAATTTGTAGTCTGTCGACGAAATTTCAGATCTCGGTTTTCAGTATTTCTCGTTAAATTAACCATTTAAAGACTCATTTATCTGAATGTCGATATTGAAACCGGAAGCACCAAGCGAATGAATGAAACCACCCTGTACAAAACCAGGCATAATTTTATTTTATGGCGAACACATTTTTATAGCCTCTACAGGCGGAATTAAAAGCGTTCGCGGCTAACCTTAACCCTCTACTATATACGAAATGCTTTTTTTTTTCTCTTTTCCCTTGCGTTTGCTTCCAATGGCGGCAGATGTAATAGTCTGGGATCTTAATTTTAGAAACTGTTGCTTGCCTACCGTAGTCACCAAAACTTTCCCCATTCCTCATCTTTAAACCCTCACCCCGCCGCCACCAATTTCCAACCACCACCACCCAGGTCTTGTGGCTTCACTATTTGCTTGTATCCCGCCCGAAATATATAGATAGCTCGCCGAACTTTTAGACACGTTTATGAATTTTTGATACTGAATAATGGCGGTAGGCTTTTTCGGCGCTTCGCTTTATTCCCTTATCTGACATTCGCAAGGATATGTTTATTTTAAGTCCAAACCCCAGCGTGCTATTCGCGCATGCGCAGTTTTTATTATTATTATTATTATTTTGCTCTCCATGTATGTATATGGGGATTTTTTGTGTGCCTCGTCTAACCTATCCCCACATTGCGCATGCATTCAGTTTGCCAGGTCCTGTTTTCCATTAATACCTGAAATAAGATGGGGTTTTTGTCAGTTTGTTGACGCCTTGTTTAGACACATACAGTATAATAAGCACATGGAATCTTTTTTCTCCTACGTGAATGATATTAAAACGTTTCCTACTTTATTGGCGCTTTCTATTTAGGCAGTTCACAAGACGAAGTCCCGAAATTGATGTATGAGTCACATGTGCCCTGCCAATTTTGGGATGCTTAATTTCAGGCGTCTGATAAATGACGTGCGTAAATTAAAAGACGTACGTCTGCTTATTAAGTATTGTGGAACGCGCGCCTAACTACCTATCACAAGGTCATGGGTTGAAAACCTGGGTTCAACACATATGAAAAAGATCTTCTACTAATTGTAGTTTGTGGTGTCCAGTTAATATACAGACTATATCAAATGTGATTTATATCAGGTAAAGGCGTATGTTTTGTTTAAATTCGACGAATGACTAAATATGGCTCCCACTTTTTAGACCTTGTTGTACAGTATACCAATTGAAATGCAGTCCATTAGGAATTGCTGGATGCGTACGTGTGATGTACGTATGACGATCACTTGAACATGGATTGACGTTACTGATATCTGCAAATGTGACGAAAGTTGTCACTGTGCTCAATTGTGGGGTTGTGCCCCGGGACAGGCCGGACGAAAAAAGGCGAACAAGAGTTGGTGATAACTCTTCTAGTATATTTATATATCTTTATATATATATATATATTTATTTATTTAAAATAAAAGATTAAACTAGAAAACCTTGGGAACTTACGCTACAGCTTTTCTAGTTTAATTTGTGTTCTCTTTTGTTCTATATATTTTCCAAATGTAAACGATAACTGTGCCATCAAGTAGGTAATACATAATTGATTATGGGCTAAGTTTTCGGGTTTTTTTGTGTTTTCTGTGTACACCTGTGCATTTTATTTATGCTATACTTTATTTATTTTTATGGTTTTCCAAGTTTAGGCAATTTGAAGCCACAGGAATGGGATAACAGTCAAAATGTCGATATTGATAAAGTGAAAAGTCTAAAAATGTTACCCTCGCTTCTGAAACGCCACCATCGGCGTTAACTGGAACCAAATATACTGTATATTTAACGCCACATATTTCTTGTTGAACCCAACAAATAATCCTAAAAGAGAGAAATACTTGGGGTTCAACTACATGTATATGTTTACGAGCCGCATACTCATCCGCATATTTTTCAATTCGCAATTCCAATATTTGTTGAGTCCGTATGCCATTGTAAATTTATGCCCACGTTCATATTGATGTGTTTTCGCTCAATTTTAGAAAGCAACTGCCAATGCAGGCAGATATAGACGAATGGGGGTTGTTTTTTGTACATCTATTAATATATTATTCGAAACGTGCGTAGTTGGGGGCATCGAGTAGTTTTACGTTATCGACGATGTCGGGTGGTAGTTTTGATGTTTATTTCTAAAGTCTACGTGTTTTCAGCCCTAGTCTGGAGTGTTGCAGCAATTGAATTTTTTTTTTTCGAACTACAAAATTTATTTTGTTCCAGTTTTGTGGTTGTGTAGATTAGAACTCGAAGAACGGAAGTCAGGCAACTTCTACATTTTAGAGATGTCTCTTGTTTTTTTTTTTTTTTTTGTAATACTTTTTTACAGTGTTTTTGCATAATTTAATGCGACGAATATTTGAAAATTGGCATGTTATGTTTGTCAACTGGCTATAATTGCATTGGAAAAAGCAAATCCTTCAGAATTCCTCTGTTTAGGCGCCGTGTCTCAAGAGGACGCTGCCTAGGTTCGATGGATTCGGAGGGCATTTCAAATATTTCCGTCTCGTTTGCCATAATCCGCGTTATTGGGGCATCGAAAGCCCGCGCGTCGCGAGTCATTAATCTCCGAAGCCAAAAATTATTCAAACCGATTGGGCCGCGCTTGCGCATGCGTACGTCCAGACCGACGAACCCCACTAAGTACAGCGACCAATATTTACTAACGTGTATAGACGATTCTCGAAACAATCATTATCTCATTATTATGCGGCCACGTCATTGGGACTCATATAGTACGAGTCGAAGTCAAGTTGAAAGGAAAGAATCGGAATTGAAACTTATTGTTTCTCAACGCGAAGTTCTACTGAACTTCAATTTCCGGCTTTGGTCTTTCCCTAATTTATCACATGTCATTATGTCATTATCACATACGGAAGTGCTTATAGGCTATCCGTAAAAGAGATTTAAAAAATAATATTTGAGGAAGCAGGTGCATCTGGGCTAATTTATTTCAAGCAAAATATTTATTAGTCATATGCGAACGATTCAAGAATTGACATTCGAACTCTGAATATTGGCTCCTCGCCTTCTCACATGATGTCGCCTTTACCATTGGCAAATAATGGGTGGCAAATTCTGGCATAGTTGTTAATTTGATTTAAATTTAACAACATTTTTTTTTTTACTAATTTCATGCTGAGGGTTACTGAGGGCGCCATCAACGACTGTGGTTGAAACCATGGCAAATGCATGAATCTGGAACGGCATTTAATGCAACAGCCATTATGGAGCTACAAGCCACGTCAGCAGATGCGTGGTGGGTGGAAGGTGGAGACGGCGACGAAGGAAGAAAAAAAAAACGAAAACGTCAAAATTCGTTTTTATTGACATTTATTCAAGTTTATTTCTGATACACGCGTCGACAGGCATGCGCGCCTCGCGCAAAAGTGAATATGCGGATCATCGAATAAACGCAACATTATCGCGATCGATTGCGCGCGCGCGTTTTCTTTTCTCCTGGCTTCCGTTCCGTGAACGCCGCGGCGCCAACGAAATGTGTGGGCTAGATTTACACCGAGTTTCCATTCTCCCGTGAACATGACGGTGTCGTCTCTGGTGGGTCTCAGGCACCCACCAATAGAAGAATGGTTTATTGGGGATTGTTTCTCTCACTTGATGACAATTATGCGTTCTCGGAAGTGACGTCAGCTGATGAGGTTGGACTGAGACGTCAGATGTGACTCACTTCTATCTTCCATTTCAGATTTCGCTATTGTTTTATGCCAAACACTAGAGAAATTATCCGCTTCGCTCGGCTGTCCCCGTCATGGCAGCGAAAGTATTTATCTAACATATTTTTTCAAACTCTGTTGATTCCTACAGCGTTACAACGTTTCTTGTGAACGTTTTTTTACGTTACTCGCAAAACATAACGTAAATATATTGTCTTCCTATTTTGTGAAATATTTAATGGTACTCCGAAATATAATAATTATAAATTGGGGATCTACAGAGTTCTGTAGGATGGAAAATATCGCTGGCATCAATGTTAACACGTGATAAGCAGCACCATTTTTGTCAAGAACAGACGCCATATTTGAATTTTCAGGCGAAGCGATGGTATTGTTTAAAACTTCAACTGCTGGTTGATCAAGAATTACGCAAAATCGAGACCTGAAATAACTTGCACTCGATTACAAATTTGCGACTCTATCTTCATCTCAAATTTTATCCAGTTTCGTTAAGCCGTTCATAAGTAAACTCCCGAACAGACTGTTTATAGAAAAAAATTTAAAATTTTTTTCTCTACTTTCTCTCCTTTCTCTTCTTTTCGTCTCAAATAAGTTCTTCAGTTTCTTTTATAGATAGAGTTGTCACCAGTAATCAATTAAAAAAGTAGTACTGGGGGCGCCACTTGTATCGCATATTTAGTAGGCTCTGAGCACATCAGGAGTACTAGAATCAGGAGCATTCAACGCTCGTCTAAATTCTAGAGATTTTTGTTGTCTACGTTTTATGGTTCTTTACGTGGTACACGGCCTGCACACGTTTGCCGCCATTTTGGTGCGGGGATTTTCCTTGGCTTCGAGTTGCTCTTGCGATGCCATCGTGCCGTTGATTCGCGCTCCGATATGCAAATTGTCAAGTCCAATCTGGTTATGCTAATTCGGGTGCCATGTCTATATGGATGCTTTTATTTGGAGATTGTTTTTGCGCCTCTCCACGGCTGAGTTGTTTACTGATTGTCATGCGCGCCAGGTGGCGATAGTGTCTGGTTGAGTGTTTCCATTATATTATATCGCCTACCGCCACCTACCGGTAAAGCAATAATATATTTTTTTCTTCTCACCGTCTATAGTCGTAGTCGAAGGGGGAAAATGTAGAATTAGCAGTTGGACACTGTGGTTATTCCCAATATTCATATATATTTATTTGTATTTTTTATTATTGTAGAAATCCATATTAACAGGAATATTTACGAGCATCGTAATTTTAAGTTTCTGATAATGCCGCCTTCCCTGAAATATTTGTAATGGGTACTTTTTGCGTCGAAATTTGAATTAATATTTTCGAAATTGCAGCCTTCCCTGAAATATTTGTCATGGGTACTTTTTGCGTCGAAATTTGAATTAATATGTTGAAATTGCAGTAATTTTACGAGTTTTATTCGCTGTCTGTTTTTAATTTGTCTACTACGCCTTAAAATGTGTAACACCATAAAAATAGTATACTATGAGCGGCGCGATGTGACGTATGACTTCAAATTTACACCCTAGACATTAGAAGAGCTCGATCACGATTGAGGTGTGATTCGCCTGTGGCGATTCTGTTGCGAAATGTGACCATTGTAAATAGGTGGCGCTGCCGATGTCCGTATGCAGTATCGTAGCGTACTACAGTGTGACGTCATCGGCATAGATCTATATGCACTCGCGCCCTCGGTTGGTTTCGCCCCCATCGCGTCCGGATTAAAGTAATCTCTGGCAGTCGTGTTTTCGCCAACTAAATTTCCCCTTGCCGACTTAATAATAACGCTTGGATGCTTGTCGAAACGTATTCGCCCAGGCGCTGCGTGGGCAGTAGACTGTGTGTGTACACGGAAAGACAGCGGGTTCGGTTCCAGCGGGCCCAGAACCGATAGAACAACCACCCATCCTCCTACCTCTACCACCTTCTACCCCGCAATCGGATCGCCGAACACGATACCCATAAATACTAAAATCTCCTTGGATGATCGGTTATGCACCCCTCGGAAAACGGTATATTCGCAGATTACGTCTCAAAAGTTGATACCAACTACTGACGTTCTTTTAAAGGATTTTATTTCTTTATGTTCTTATTCGAAAAGTAATTTCATCAATTCTCCTCTCTGAAATTTTGTTTTTCGTCCCACAATGTGCGAATCCTAATTTATTCAATTAAATAATTGAATACTTTTGGGGAGACTTAACGGCGACTGACGTCGTAAAATATATTGAGTGTACACGTATCTCATTAGTTTGAATTCGAAAACTAGATATATATATAGTAATTTTGTAAATGTCAATTTTTGCATACACCGGATACTGTATGAAATCATTCATGTTCGGTCATTATTTTATTTAACTTTGGGGTATTTTTGAAGCCAGATCTTATTTCAATTAATTCATTTCTAGCTGCGCATTTTTTTTGTTATTTTCTTTGTTTTTGTCGCTTATTATTCGAATCGATGCATTTTCTTTTCTAATTGACAAAAACAAAATTCAGGAAAATCGATATTCCTGGTCGACTTTTGAAGGTCGAAATACGTCATTCGTATTTCTGATGCAGCGGAATCCCATTGGAACTTCCTAAATCGAGGAACAGTTTTCTTCCAATCCATTTCCCACATTACTATTTTCCCTGGCCTTCATTCCCTTTCAAAGCATTTGAAACCATTCACGTTTCCCTAGTCAAACAATTTTATTGCAATCATATGCCCTTTACATTTGTGCAAGTGGTTTGATTATCGTCTCAGAAACACGCCTGATTCTAGACAACCTATATGAAATAGGGTTTAATATTTCAATTTTTTTCTGTGCTCCACTTGGATTTAATAAATATTTGTTGAGGAGGCTTACCAGCTTTATGTTCACTTGGATTATATTCCTGTAAATGTCGGACTTGAGATTTGTAACTAAAAATGGCTGAGGAAATTCAACTTGTCCAAAAAATGTGGATTTACACATAAGGTGACTTCACCTAGAAAGACTTGTACCTCTCGTCTTAGCCCAGTCGGTATTGCGACTGAGTGTGGCTCGGCGGTTCCTGGCTCGATTCCCGATCGATTCGAAAATTTCGATCTCTGGATACTGGTGAAAATGTGTCATAGTGCCTAAGAACCATTAGGGCAACAGAAACGCCTGTAGTGCAGTTGACTACAGTGATAGGGAATTTTAAAAGAAATCTATCATTGAGTTTTAGCAACTGATATGATGACATAATTTAAGACAAGAGTGCCTTTTCTGCGGCGAAAACGTTACACCCATAACAATTTTTAAACAATCATTTGAAAATCAAAATAGTATTTTCATCCTATTTAATGAAATATTAACATAAATTATGAATAGAAAAAGAGTCTTAATTGAAATTTTTGAAACGCCATTATTTACATTTAAAAATTACCAGCTCTGGCGAGGAAAGAAGAAACACAGCAGCATAATATTAATGGAATCTATTTTTGGCGACCTTAATAACTGAGCGTGAGTAGCTGGGATAAAATAATAATTTTTTTTAAATTAAATTAGTCTTTTCTCTTATCTACACAGCCAATTTAGCCCGACAATTTTTGGAGAAACTAAAACTAATTTGATAATTACCCCGAACGTCTGTAGTCAGTTGTAATCTTATGGACTATTCTAATGGAAGATCACCCTAAGTGGTCTAGTATCGGTTTTCATTTCATGCCACCTAATTGAGAATCCTAGAATTATTGAAACGCTTACACCAATGAAACTTCACTGCTGCTTGATGCGCCACCTAATGTTCGCGATCGTACAACGAAAAGGCAACCCAGGCATATATTTGCAGAGGTTCACCGACAACGTTTCTCGGGCCCCACGATCCAATCTGGAACCCGAGTCCGCCCCCCAAACGCAGACAGCGAATGCCATATGCATACCCAGCGCATAGAGCAGCACTGCGAGCGAAGTTGGAGCTTAGGCCATATACGTCAGAAATAAAGTTAGTTCGGATCCCCCGGTATTAAGTCTAGTCTATTAGCATGCGCGCATACATCTAGCGGATCCTGCTGCGGTGAGCCTAAGCTCTCGGGTTTATCCAGTGCGTGTGCACACGTCATTGGCCGTGATATCGCGGCCCTGGAGTCCTCGTTTGGGGGGGGGAGAGGTTTGCCCCTTCTATATACCGGATCGTCTCGCGCCAATTTGACCTGCGACCGGTGCGATCACATGTTTGAACGCTTTCTAACCGGGCATGGAACATGGGGCCAGACTTCCAACACTATCATAATATATTCTAGTATTGCAGTGAACAATTTTAATTAATACGGATTAAGCTTGCCTTATGTATTGCGATAGTTTAACAAAAACAAGTGGCTAGTTTAAAGTAGACTAGGCATTTTTTGAAATTGTGTTGTGACACGCGCGTGTTATTGCCGCGTTAGGAGAAAAACTTGATTATGCTATTTGGATTCGTCGTGAAATCAAAATGTCCGTGTCGTTGGCTAATGAAATATAGATAACTTGTTCGTCTCGCGCGTCATAGAGACCATTTGTGTCGAGGCGATGCCATCGGACGTGCCGTCCTATATCTCGGACATGTGCTCTGGTTGAAATCAAAATCAGCAATTTTGATGGGTCACGTCACACCGATCGTATTTCACCAGATGCTCCATTTCTTTTTTGGCCAGTCGATGTGGATTCACTGTCCAATCACTTTTCTTGTCACCTCGGACTTGGCGTCGCACCTCTCACGACACGAATTCGGGATCCAGTGTTTCGTCATGATACGGATCGCTTTGGTACTGAAGGGGACATATGGCGTCAGCTCTTTAGTCGGCGCCTGAATCCTCCTGAGATCCACAATTCAATGGGCAATTTCAAATTTAAATTTTTCTCGTTCTGAAGAGAAAATGTGTCATGTTTCTGCAAGTAGAGCTCGAAGTTTTGTACTACTACTCATCGCAGTAGGCCACCAAAACTACAGCAAATGCGCCCGAATTTCCTGATATGAGAATTGCAGAAACATTGCATTTTCTCAATAAGGGAACGCAGAGAGTACTCTCTGTCTTGAAGTCTTGAATGGGGTCTTGGAATGATGGTCACAGTATGAGTCGTGCCTTTATATAGAAGGATGGCCACATATGGGCGCTGTCCGCGAGAGCACGAGCGTTGACAAATTGCGTTTCTACTCAGTCACGATTGGCCAACAAATTAGACGTCGTTTGCTGCTTAATGAACGGTGTGGTGGGTGTCTATTGTGGGGGAGTTGGTTGGTTGGTGTGTGTGTGTTGGTGGGAGGGGGAGCGGTCAGATATCACCGGGGTGGCAATACACGGTTGTCCGGACCGTCAGACTGGAGGGGGTAAGGGGTGGCGGGGGGCAACGCACTAATTTCCTCCTTCCTCATCTCTCATCTCCCCTCCCACCCCAGCACCAAAATCAATATTGCCGCGTGTGCTCTTTCGCACGTTCGAACCACCAATCGACGAGACGTGTATTAGATTACGGTGCATGCTGGGTCGGCCGGCCATCTCTCTCTTCACTCTCTCGACCTCTCACTATATATATACTGTACATGTGCGCCATGCCCCGCGCTCGGTCCGTCAGAGAGAATGAGAGAGAGATGATTAAAAAGCGACGCAGACAGCGGTCAGCACAAATCCGAGCTGATCGGTGCGATTCCCGACCCCGGTCCAATGTGCTGTTGTTTTTCGGCGACGTTATTCTTTTGTCCGATTCTTCCGAAATCCACCCGTCCCCCGCATCTGTATACGCGGAAAAGGCGAGCTCTTTATCGTTAGGTGGCGTTTCTGACATTTTAAAAGACACCTGGGAGGCCATTTTGGACTCAATCTTCCTCGGTGGAGTTTATCTTCCCCAAGCTGTGATTGATTGATTTAAGTCACGTGACGGTAACGAGACCCAAATGGGCCAATCACAGCTTGAGGAAGATAAACTCCACTGTGGAAGATTGAGTCCAAAATGGGCCTCCTGGTTGACCAAGTCCCAATCTTCATAGCACATGTTGGTCAATGGACGATGTTCATTAATATTAGGCGGCGCTTGTTTCGGTATTTGCCAGGTGACGGCAGGTTGCAATTGTTGCTTGTTGGTCCGTTAAACCCCTAACTCGTTATTTGGAGAGAGCGCCGAGAACGTACAGTGTGCGATAATCCAAAAAAATCTAGATATTTATTCGAGCATCGAACTGCGACGTCTGCAGAGAACCGTAACTGATTCTGTGGAATGCCGTCAGAGGGCGCTAATAGTTTTCTTTTACTGCAAAGTGCGTTTTTTTTTAAATTGCCAATCAACTGTAGCCCACCGCACTACAGGCGTTACGTCCCCCTCATGGTGCTTAGGCACTGTGCGAGGGGGAACGACCAGTACCC
>JAQGBY010003316.1:0-19669 GCA_034698785.1 Mycogona germanica
CATAGTGCTTAAGCACCATGAGGGGGACGTAAGGCCTGTAGTGCGGTGGACTACAGTTGATAAAAAAAAAAAAAAAAAAAATTGAATTCTGTATTTAAAAAATATGTGAGTTAGCTGTTTTGTTTTCATTTTATTCCAGAACGATTTCTTAATACACTCCAACACTGTCCAATTTTTTATTTTCAGATGGCCTAATTCTATTATCTCATATTTAAAAATGTGAAATATATAAATAAAAAGTCGTACTTCGTGTATGTTCAGCTAAATAAAGTAAATAAATAAATAATTGCTGCGTAGCTTCAGTCTACAGATTTTGAAAAATCTTGATTGCAGGTTTCGTCAAAATTTGATGTTGTGCGACTTTAATGTGGCATAATTATTATTCAATGTACGTGTTCAAAATACAGAACAGCACCAACCCACGTAATTATTTAACATCTATATCAATATCGTAACAAAATTGTGTTTCTAAACTGGGTAGGTAGAATTTGTAAAAATAAACTGTTCTTACTTTTCGATCTCGTCTGCCCCATCGCTCTCCCCTCGAAGAAGTACACTATCTCGAAAAGTGTTGTGGCGGTTCAAGAAAGAGGGCACCTGGGAATTATACCAAAAACCTGTTCTTCAAAAAAGGATTTTTATTAGCTTTCTGTTTTGAAAGCATCGCCACCGAAAATAGGCTATCGTTAATTTTGAAATTGTTTAGGACAATGTTAGACTTGGAGTATCGAAAGTAACCGTAACATACAGTATGTTCTAAACATTAAACGGGTATTTGTTGGTTTAGATTTCTGCTACAGAATTATATTTCAAATCTGTTGTTGGGGGAAAATAATATTTGAAAAAACTTATCTTGGAAAAACCAAATTTTGGTCATCTCTGTTTCATGTCGAGATATCGATTGCAATATTTCCACCATGCTCGTGTGGTGCAATGATTCATTTTATTCTGCGTGAGGTGATCTGAATCTTTACATTATCTTTGAATGAAGCCAAGGAGCGATACAAACGAAGCAGGGGGTATTCGTAAAACCTACGTTTTCGGTGGACACTTCTGGGTGCAATGACGTAAAGGCGCGCCATACGTGAAACAAGAGAGTAAGTACTCTAGGACTTGCACACTCTTTGATCTGACCAACTAAACAACAAAACTATTACTCGTCTACGTCGAGATAATTTTTCAACCAAAAAAAATTTCCTGAAACTCCGGAAACCCCCGGTTCGTTTAGCGGTAATTGTTTTCCCTCGAACATACCATCCTACTCGTTCAATAGCAGTCAGCGAAGGTTGATTACGCTCAAAGAATTCGTCGCAGACGTCCTCCAATCAAAGCTAAAGGAAAATTTGTATTCCAAAATCGTGGTCGTCACGTTGGTAACACGTGCAATGACCATAAAATTGAAAGTTGAACCGGGACCAAAATCTAATTAGGTTTCGAACCGTACTACTCACTACAGTGTACTCGGTCTACGCACTTTTTGGCCAGACTTGATTCGTTTTCTTAACGGGCGTCGACCAAACCTTGATGAGGACCTCCGACCTTCTGATATAACAGGGCCGCACATTTTTGTGGTTGTACGTGCGCCGTATGTCCGCCGATGGACAACGTACATCGCAATGAATAACAAATTACAGTGATGCAATTATTGAGACGCAGTTGGACCCTTTTTTACCACCACCCCCTCCCCCTCCATAGCCAAACTATGCAGTTTTCGTCGCCGTCAATTTTCATGTACTTTTCAGGATAACCACTTTCTATGGACTGTTTATTATGGATTTAGACGCATGGCAATTACTTTAATTTTTTTGACAAACATTGTATAGATTGTTTTTTAGAAGCAAGACGAATCTCATTTTGTGTTTGTTCTTTTGCTACGTATCTTTGTGTAATGAATGAGTTCTCCGCATCAAAGTACGGATGTTATCCTTTAAATGCCACCAATGCCACCACTGGCATATTATTATACGGGTTGGGCCAATGAAATGGTCGCCAAGAATACAAATAAGACTGGTTCACTTGAAACTTGGCACATATGCATGTTAATCAACATAATCTTTTTAAATTCCCTAAGCGCAGAGAGCGTTATCTTTAAAAATTAAATCAATACGCCAAACTGAAAAATAACGTAATGGTGATAACTTTTCAATGTCAAATTGAGAAACTCTAATTTTCAATGGAATTCTTCTTATTCCGGTTCTGCATATCTCAAATCAATGGAAATGTGCAACCGAATATATCATTACTTGATTGCCTGTTTACAGCATTGCTATATACTGCAATTACTGACGCCATTTTTGGCAACTGATGTTAGCGCATTTATGACGTAATCAGTCAACAAAAACAAATTTGTCTGATTTGTCAAATTTGCATCGATAAGCGTACTTGATTTTTTTATCAGTTGTATTCAATAGATCGCGTTTTCTATTTTTTTACTTCCTTATAATACCGTCTCTGCAATACCAGTATTTGGATTGGCACGCTTCTAAGCGACGAGAAAGGCCATCCCGTAGCAGTTGAGGGCGACCAATGACTCCGGCTGCGTCGACCGTTCAGCCGGCAAATGAGTTGCATGCTCAGCCTTTGATCCCCGACCATCTTTCAACAACTTCTGTTTGTCGCGCTGCACTCACCCGGCATCGTCTGACCCGCAGTCCCGGAAGAGTCACCCCCCACCAGATATACACTGTTAAAAGTGAAATCTTAATTTTCAGTTGTATATTTTTTTCATCTCAACCCCCGTTTGGATTTTAAGATGCACGTTTAATCATAGTCAATCGTCATCACAATCATTTTGATATTCTGGTTTAAGATGCGACCAGGATATTGATTGAATACGGGGTGTCCTCTTGTAGTTCAAGTTAAGGAAATGTCTTAAATTCAGATTATACATTTTGTAAAGTATAAATCTGTGTCTTCATGAACGACTTAAAACTTCTGAAGATCATTATATTTGAATACTGAATTATATTTTTAATTATACAATCAGATTGTCTTTTTTACAAACGAGGTTCCAATCACGAAGCACTTTTCAGATTATTTAAAAAGGTGAACTCCAAAAATAGCTAAAGATTCACGAACATATTCCATATTAGAATCATAATTTTATTTATGTTTTTCTCAAAAGCTTACAAAATATTAAAAATGATTTTAATATGGAATATGTTCACCTTTCATTGTAATATATATTATATTATATATATATAATATATGCATATCACATTGTAACAAGAGGTTATAAGAGGTTATACTTGCACTTTCAATCATGAAATGCATTTAAATGGGACTCAGGTTTTCAGGAGGATATGCATTCGAATTTCGGATACACCTTCAGGGCGTTAAAAAAATGCCTGAGAAATTAATAAATGGGTCCGCTTGAACTGCTTGCCCATAAATGCACACATCTATTACGAAATATCAAATAATACACACGACTATTATTATTTTTGTTGTTTCGGATCCGCTGGAAACCCCATTTGACAAGACGGATAGGCGTCTAGACGGCAGACGCAAGTTGGGTGGCGCATCCGCATGCATGCACATGCGTGCGCCGAAAATATGGTGAGAGATTGCAAACGCCCCGTGAGCATCATCAAAAAACATCCAAATTAAAAACATAAAAACAATCAAACTCAAGGCCTAAGAATGCACAATCAGACATTTCTGTCGAAGGCGTAAACGATGTCTCGCAGCTGTGACACGTAATTCACAAGAGACAAGAATTAAAATCTTCTGAGATTGACGCCTTTATCTGACGACAAAATTCAAGATGGTCGTCCAACACAACACGAACACATAGCAGACCAGTATTTAGCTGATGGTGAAGATGTAGTTTTTCTGTTAAAATAAAAATGGCGCTCACTGTTTTAAAATATTTGACCCAAGCTGGAGCAAGAGCTGTAAGCTCTAATCCCAGTTCTGATCAGTTGTCAACTGATGTGCTCTGAATTGCAACGGACACTATGTAGCATGCTTTCACCAGGCTAGAAAGGCGGCTCCCAGTTATTAACAATAGTATTGTAGGCGACCCGGCTGAGTCAATGGTGACGATAGTAGCAACTGGTAGCGCCCCTTGGGTCAAATACATGAACACGCTACGCCCAATAATAGTTTTAATTCAATTTTCACATAAAAAATCACCCATCACATGAAAATTGTTGCATATTATATAGATGCCAAGAAAGCTAGTTTCTAGAAACAGGTATTTTATTACCTTAGAAAACGTCATTACTCCATACAACGATTGCACCTCTTACTCTTGAAAGTAAATATTTTACTATCAATCAGTCACACTTCAGGCAAACGACGATAACTGCCAATTTATATAGAACATCTAAAAAGCTAAGTATTAAATCTTTGGTCGACTGTGCCAATATAACGGACAGACACTTACTGCATTGTGTAATTATGAGATAAAATAAAAAAATTATCTGGCGCAATTAATACCTGCCTACACCAACTTTTCTGTTTTTACCTCGACTAGCTATTGATCGCTTTTAATGTGATAACTACTAAAACTTGTGCCGCAAAAATCGTTCTTCTGTCGAGCGAGATTATTAGCCATGATTTATTTATGTAGGTAGGTTGGTAGGCCTGGTAGGTTGGGATTTACGCGGGCACGGAAAAAGTGGACCAACCCTTTTGGCCAGTTGAATTTAGGTTATTAATTGCGTGCACCAATTACGGTCAAGTTCTAGGATAGAATTTGAAATGCTGTACCAACTTTTATTTGCCCATTTCGAGGATCGTTAGGTCGGCGTCGTTCCACTTATTTATTACATCACCGAATGGTCTTTGCGTGATATCTACGTAGCTAAATTGAATATTCAACGCCCCCCATTGAGCAGTGAAAGCTTCAACAAAAATAACAATATCAGATAAAATAATTCAATTGTAAATTAATGGATGTCGGAATCGCATTTTAAATAAATGAATCAGGATGGCGCACAAGGAGCATCAAGACACCATAATTCTTCAGAACTAATTTAAAATTAGTATTTTTTTAAATATATATTTTATATCTAAAAAGCCGAGTTACAAATCGACAGGATATTTAATAAGAGATTGCCAAAGTGATTAGTTTATCTAGGATCTTGCTAAGCACTGCAGGATGATAAGCACCCCAGAGCTGTCCAGAAGCTTTCAGTCTCATTAAATTTAATGTTGACTAGTCGACTAAGCTATAAGAAAAGAATATTGCAGTCTAATCATGAATTCAGAGTATGATTACAGCGCCACCTGTATTATAAATGCATCCTGATCGAGTCAGTGAAGGTTTTATAGTGTACGTTTTTTTACATGAAAAAGAAATATTATTTGCAATTACTGCTCATTCTTGGCACTTCTGTGGCGGTGGTTGAGTCAAATATACACTCGTGTCTCATATTTTAGATTCGTGTATTGGCAAGACCAAATACACACTCGATATGTCACAAAGAATTTACACTAGCGTGACCAGGATTGGCCTTGATCGTTGCCCATGTATATACAATATTTAAAAAGAATTCGTACAGATTGCATGCGAGAATTTTCAAATGGCAAATCACGTCTCACGTATTTGCGTGAGCGTTGTCTGCGCCCGCATGAACACTTATATTCGCAATTATTGTGTCCTGTGACTTTTATTGTATCAAAAGGTGTGTGCCGATTGAACATGCTGAGTTGAACTATTCGCAATTATATCTGATAATTCATGTGCAATATAATGAGTCATACCAGCGTGTCAACGCCACCCTGCTTCTAAAGAACAACTTTGTGTGGTCTTGTGCATGTTCAATCCCCTTTCTTGACCAAATATTACCGATCAATAGCCATTCAGTTTTGAGCATTCACCAAAGGATGCTAAATTTTCAAACAGGAGTAGAACATCTTAAAGCCGATTTGTTGCTTACAATTATTTTTAACGAGGTCACAAACATTAAAATTATATCAGAAAGTTAATACGATATTACTCGAAAATTGCATAAGATTTTGGGATCAGTATGTTCAATTACATTTCTCTCTTTACTCACCTACATTGCAATTTTTTTAATGTGTTGTAGTTTTTATGCAGAATTACTGGATTAGCGACTTTAAAAAAATGGGAGATTTGTCTTAAGAATGTTCGCAATTGCAATGCGTTGATTTTTCAAAGGGATGATATTTTTTATATGTGATATCACTAGTCTATAATTGGCACACAAGTGCACTAACAAATTATATTTAGCATATAATTATTGGAGTGACTAACAAATTAATAAATGCTTTCTGAAGAAAAAAACAGAGTTCTTCCTTTGACTTTTTCCTCATTCCTTCGTAACGCGATGGTCTGAACTTTGGCTAAGAAATTCAGTAGTTCATGCTAAGTCACGCTCCACTTTATAGCATACGGAGCAGTCAAGTGAAATAAATAGTGTGTGGTCGCAAAACATTTGTGGGAAGTTTACCGCATTGTGAGGTCCTGATAAGAGAAAAAAAATTGGAAATTCACTGGCGACGAACTTGATCATTGTTATTGAAAGAAAAAAAAAATGTCCACTAACCAACCAGGTAACGCAACGCAAAGCACTAAATTGTCTCATGGGTACCTGAATAACTATGGTAAAATAACGTAGGTTAGACAGAGAGTTCAAATACAAGAGTTCGAATAATATTTTTGTATAATCAAATTGTACACCAAAAGCATGTGTTAAAATGCAATAGGCCCCTCATCTCGCCAACAAGGAGACATTTGATGAGGTGCACGGAAAAATAATGTAACTCTACAAAACAATTTGCATCAGAGCATTGCGAGATAAATAAGCACATTCCGATAACTTGTATAAGTTTCCTGAACTAACAGCAGCTTATCAATATCGGGATAACATCGGGATTGTGTTTCGCATCAAAACAACATATGTAATAAAACCGTATCATCGCAAGCTCCAATGCCAATACTCATGAATAGTGATTAGTACAAGATAATTTTACAATGATGGTGCGATATTAAATCAGGCTGGTTTACAACGTTCCTAACTAAAATTATAAGAAACAAAGCTTCAAAGTACAGAAGCATAATTAATAAAGTATTGATAGAAATTATACTCGTACAGATTTTTTAATAATTATTTGTTTAAGAATGTTATTGTGACTGGGTCATCAATGATTCACCTTAAGTATGCCAACTCAGTTGCAAGGATCATCACCAGACAGTTCAAAGATCTGCCCGGCCGCCTCTCACCAACGTGCAGACAATGTTGAGGGCGAGGACTGTTGTTTATTGTGGCATGGAAATGTTGCAATTTCCCCATATACACACACACACATACACACGCATACCAGGCTGGTCCACGAGCGTGGACACATGAGCATCATCACGGCACATTGTGACCGACCAGTCGGCCACGGAGAACCTATTCCTCCCCATGTTCCCTGGTCGGTCCAGTTCACCTGCGCGCGCAGCCTCCCCAATCCGGCTACGCGTTTACGAGCAACGCCATCTCTATACCTGCGTATATCCTCTCGAGATCCCGTGCGCCCATACATGTATCCCTTATGTATCCCACCCAACTATCCCTTTGACCGGCAAGCCCGAGACAGATTCGATTTGCCGATCCGCAACACTTTTTGTCAGTTAGCCCAAAACTGATACGTTGTGAGATTTTTAAAAAAGTACATTTTGTTACGTTTGTTTTGTAACTTTACGTTTTGAAAGTTGCAATTTAAAAAAAAATTAATTGTACGGCAGGATGTGGGTGGGAAAATCAAATGGCCGGTTAAAGGGCTAAGAAAGCGAGCTCACCGAATTAAATAAAGCAATTCATCTGAACTACTCTCTTGGCACGCAATACGGCATCAGGTGGTCGCTGCACTCTGGGCGGCTTTAGCCTTTAAAGAATCCTGTAAACTGTAACTGTCGGATTATCGTGCGGACTATCTAACATTATTTGTTTCTAAAGCTAATCCTATTAAAGAATTAAAGGAAACAATAGTATTAAAGAATTTATGAAGAAAGTAGCGCCCGTTCAAACATTTCTTTCCCAGTAAAAAGTAAAATATGTATTTCGTATTATTTCCTTGCGACTTAAGCGCAGCATTCCCGATAAGTATCGATAACCAATGCACCGGCGAACTCACAAATAGTTCTTAAGCACCAGGTGAGTTCGCAAAATGCGTTTGTAACACTTATTGAGGGCTAACTCAATTTAAATGATTGTATAAACACATGTTACATATTGAAATAAAAAATAAAAAAAAGATGAAATAAAAATTCACCTAGACTTAAAAAAAACCAAACGTTCTGCTCAATTTGCAAAACGAAATAGCAATATCGTCGTCCATGTTTTTTTTATAATGACCTTCTATGTAGACTTGTTATTGTTTCGACTGCTGAATTTATTTTGTAGATATATCATTTCAGTAATTTAGTGTCGGAATGTATCGATGCCTTTTTTCAAATGTGTTACGCATGACTTGGCATGATCATTTAAACGTTAATTTCATCGTGTTGATTGCAGCATTATTTCAAAAAAATTGCCATTGCTGTTGTTAGGGACAACACTTTTATGAAATAGTACAGATCAGGTATAGCCGGCTTACTCAGTAAAAATAACGTCCTCGTTTTAATTATTTAAACACGGGTGACCTAATTGATATTGAGGAAAATTATCTTGGCTCAATCTTTTTTTTTGCAATACGGCATATACGCAAGAAATCTAAAATATTTCTTGTGCAGTAGTAGTAGTAGTAGGTCTGAGGAGGAGATGTGCAGCTAGGAACGCGCGTGTAGTCGCGCGCGCGGTTGTCCACGTTCTCTGCCACCTCCCACCTGGCCTACCCCACACCCGTATGACGATCCCCCCACCCCCACCCCCCTTTCGCACATTGGTCCGACTAAACAATTCTCACAATGGCGGCCGCGCAAACCGTTGCCGCTATTTATTAAGTGGTTCACTGGATCGGCGATCACTTCGCTGGTAACTAACTGGATAGGAACGTGTGCGCGCTTTTTGGCGGGGAAAAACACTCACACACACAGGTAGATAGTTTTTCCTCCATCTCACTCACTCTGCCTATGTCTCCATCTCTCTATCTCCCCTATAGACAGCTAGCTATATACCTCTAGAAGAATCACGCCGATCGTACATAGGTGTTAAAGCCGTCGAGTTATCGCAAGAGAGCCGCGTCCGTGTGCCAGGTAGAATACGAGCTTGTGTCTTGATAGGGACAGTATACAATCGGTTTTTTGGCATTTGATCGTCGGCTGTTGTTGATCGGAGGTTTCAGACAACCAGGAAGCTCCGTTTCTCATCCCCCTCCATCCCGTAGAATAATTATATATGATTGGCATCTTTTGATCTGAAATTTCCTGCATCCAAAACCTGTCGTCGGTCTGCTTCTTCTAAAAAAAAGTGTGTTTCCTTTTCAACCCCAATTTCATCCCCACCAAATCTCTAGGACAGAACGTGCGGGTCTAAACTAAATCGTCGAAACTCAAGGAAAAACCAATAACACAATGCAGAAGACGTCGCTAATACTGCTGGGCCTGGCTCTGACAGTCCTGACCACCGGTAAGTTATATTTTCTTCATATTTTTTTTTTTACTTATGAAATAGGTATCTGAAAAATGATTATGAGGTTGGAACTGGGCAAAATACGATCTGAATAGACAATGATTGTCATCTGATCATGTGAACTATGACGTCCAAAATTACTCATTAATCTAGAGCTGGATCTTTTCTGAGGCAATTTTCGATGTATCGAAACCTCCGTCACGATAATTTTCAAATTATTTCCGCTTAGCGAATAAAGGTCTTCTAAATAGTCAACGCCAAATATTTTCTATTGTCAAATAATCTAAGGACGCATTAAGAAAATCGGATATAGTAATTTTCCCAAATTTACCATATGATAATGTCAATTGGATTTTTTTTCCAACCGACATTACAATATGGCAAATAGATTTGGTTATAAATTAGAATTTTATATTTATCTCAATGCGGCGATAACATAGGTGGAATTTCATTCCATGAATATTTTTTAAAATTCATTGTGACCTGTTGGTCAAGAACTCCGTGAGCTAGTACGTACACATATACTAGCAATTTGGCCTACTTAGTAACTGTATTCTGCCGAAGTCATTATTATCATGCAAATTGGTCGCGGTGTAGTAAGCTGTTATCATTCATCTACATGCTTTCAGGCAAAATAATAAGTAGAGTTTTGATCAAGGCCAATTGCTTGTTGAAATATAATTCCTGCCAGTAGCGTCCTAGCTAACATGTAATTAAGATCATTACACATATATATATATATTTGTTTGTTTGTAAATACATCAGTCAATCAGCTTCCTTTCTAAGTCATTCAAATTCAAATGTCAAGAATAGCTGCCATTTGTAAGCATTTATATTTTTTGTAGATGTTTTAGTGACTGGTAAGACGTCACATTTACTGTAAGACGTGCTCCCGTTCCACTTTTAACTCGGCAGCTAATCAGTTGTTTCAGACACAACGAATGGAAAGGTTAGACACCGCAAGCAATTTAATTTATACGATAAATCAGAATGGCACTTTGTAAACGCCAAAATATATTATCATATATGAAGAAAAAATTCACTGGCTGCTCCACTGGTCATAACATATTAATTGAAACGTCAAATTTATGGCTGACTGAGCAACCAATAATATGGCATGCTCTACACCATTCACCTCTTTGTCACAAACCTTAACAATGAGGTCAACGGAACAACAACAGTTTGTTTCGATTTCTGCTAAATTGCTTTAAGAAAATTCGACTTGGTGTTGACTTTAATGAGCGCAGTTAGCTGTTTTGTCAGTGCAACGCGAAATCGAAAGTCTTGTTTTGATCAATCAATCCAAAGGCGAGTCAAATCGCCAATTTTAGGTCATCATCTCCCAACAACCGATTACCGCACGCGCCTAAAACCACATAATTGGTTGATTCAAAAATCCCCGCAACACTCTTTGGACACATAAGTTGGCATGGGGAAAACGCAGCCAGCAGAGTTACGCCTACAAATACGACCACTTTTGCGCCACGCTTACAACTTTATGCCAATATCTTTGCCGAACACATACAACGAGTTGTGCGCCATAATTATACGTGTTTCTCCGTTCCGCTTAGTTGGATCAACTTTGCCGGAAACGAGAAGATTAAGAAAAAAATAAGCCGGGAGACAGTCGAATGTAGGCTAATCATGTGATTTACAGACTGCTACCGAATCTTTCGAATCGGACCGTAAAAATGCCGGCACCTATCAAAAGTAGTCTGCATATGCGGATTGATCGCGATATAGTCAGTGTGCGGTGGGTTGTGTTTTTTTTAGGTGAGTCTGCTACACATCGTCTCAATTAGGTTGCGATACAGACAAATGGAAAGTCATGACGCCCCCTCATCCCCACCCCCAATCGCGTCTAAAATCGACTCGCAGGTGCATACACACCAAATAACGAGGAAGGTGTGGACAATTGGGGTGTCTATAGGCGTCACCGATAAATTAGATACCATGCACCGCGGGTTCCTTAAGTGCAGGCAGTGAAAGGTGTTTAACTTAAGGAGAGCGCGTTGCCTCTGCGGTTGGTGCCCACACACGCGGTATGCCGGAATTGTGTCCACGCTCTAGAGTGACTTAATTATACGCAGGTAGATGGCGACACCGATAAAAAATACCGAATTTCTAGTGGTAATTGATCGCGTGAGGCATTTTAATGGTCGGCCATACGTGCCCATTTCTGTCACGGTTGACGTGTCCGATGGAGTCGCGCAATGCATACACAAATATATTTTGTCAAAACTATCCCACGACGAGTTTTTAAGCATTGCCAATGTCGTCTGTCACTGACTATCGGGACTGACGATGTCCTTGAAGAAGGGCGTCGCTTGTCCTAACTCGTTATGAGTCACTACCGCACGGTCAGTCTTGTAGTCCATGCTATAGCGCCGCCTAGTGACAGTTATAACTTCACAACCCTATCAAGGTGGGTACCTGTGTAGATCGTGATCATACATGAAACTGATAGACCGTTTCCTATACTTGAAGGCAGAGCCAGAATAGTAGTCCAGCATGCATATGCAATTGAATATCGGGTGTATCGATAACGTTTCCGGGATATTAGGTCACCACCTCCATATGGTCTCAAAGTCGTGTTGGTGTTGAAGCTATATTTTGGTTGCGCCCATAGAAACTATATTCACCAAACTAATCTGGGCGATGCTCTTTTGCTATTTCTGCGGTACACATTCTCCTATTGTAAAAAAAATGAGGTGTGGCTGAATAACACACATTTTTTATACGTCTTCCCTTTTCGAATGGCGTGCAAAACCATAAACTCATTGACTGGTTCAGCGATGTCCGTGTTTTCAAGGTATTCGCTTTTTATGCACATTCACGCGTGAGCTTGATTTTTGTTCGGTCGATGACGGATAATATATACGGAGAATTCTAATTTTTCCATTAGAACATTTCAAAAGCCTTCGAGCAGGTGATCGTCAGTCTTAGCGATTTTCATATAAGGAATACAGCTCCAAAAGTAAGACGCCACACCTTACTGCAATGTCTTATTTTACGTGTCAGTTTGGATCGCCACGTTTTCTCCAAGATTCGCCAAGAAAAAAATTCACATCCGCATATAGTCCCTCGCACTTTACTAAAAAGCAAGTCAGCCGCTGGTGTGTGTCGACAAATTTCGAATAAAAATGTGGTTGGCTTGTGCCGGTGTCACGAATCGCTTGCAGGACGACCACCTAACCTCCTATTGGTATATTCTTAAATAGCTGACACGCGTGAAATGTAGTCTTGTGTATCTTGGTGTGACTGTTTCTTGCATGGCCATTCAGCCGTGACAAAAATCGACGACACCACGGCTGCGAATAAATGACATCAATCTTTATGGGTCACTGACTGAATTAACAGAGGAGACGCCAACGGTCAAAATCACCAACTACTGGTTTGGTTCTTGGATTCATTTAAATTTGGATACTTACTGCCTGCGAATCTCTGTCAAGTATTTGCAAAAAGAAATTCGTGTTAATACTTGGAATTCAATTT
Source organism: Mycogona germanica (assembly GCA_034698785.1). Lineage (NCBI taxonomy): Eukaryota > Metazoa > Arthropoda > Diplopoda > Chordeumatida > Chordeumatidae > Mycogona > Mycogona germanica. The sequence continues at coordinate 13,023 of JAQGBY010003316.1, forward strand.
AATCAAAAGACGCCGCTTTTATATTGTTGACACGCCCCCGTTAAATGTAGCGATGCATTTATTAAGGAACATATGAATTAAAAATGACGACTGGAATAACAGCAAGGCTTGTTGATAAGACTAGAAAAGGGGAACTTTAATGTTTTGACAAGCGAATTTTTTTAATGGGTTAAACAACAAATTCCTAAAATTTAATTGAAAAGAAATTATAGAGATATAAAGGTATTCCATTTAAGTTAACTCGATTTGTAGAGAACATGAAGTAGAATGCTTTGCAAAAAGAAGTGATACTGGCGCAGCTATTCCAAAGCTGACTCAAATTGGGGAAATCGTGTGTTAGGTATTGATAGTAAAGAAACGGCTTCGATTACCAGTAAAAAGTAGCACAAACCATGAAAACGGGTTTCTCGTAATTTTTCTAATCGGTAAAGTTGTTTATTAAAAAAAGCCTCGTTCATACACGCAAGCACCAATCTGCAGAAAATATACTTCAAAGTCTTCAATCCGTAGCATATCGGTAATGCGTGTGACCTCAAAATTACCATATTTTCGTATCGAGGTGTCGCTCTATTTACTCTAACGTAAGAATGTGAGAAATGGTGAAGAACATTATGAGGGAGGGGGGTTTACACGAAGTAGTTTATCGCAACATTTAGTCCCTTAATTGTCGACGGTGACAAATAGAAGTTTCACTAGTTTTCTCGCTCGAAAATAGAAGCAGACACGCTTTTTCCAAACAATCATAATTTCACTAGATTATATAATTGTACAATTTACAGCCAAAAACCAAGTGAGTGTGAAATAGAGATATCTGACATCAAAGAGTTTCTGGTTTTATTTTTCGAATACCAAGGCATAGCGTTTCTTGAGATTTAGTACCATCTGAATGTCTGACATATGGAACCTGTGTGTATCGGCGCATATCTCTTTGGAATATGCAAACTAGAATTTTGCGGACTACCAAAACAACTATAGGATATTGGGCGTTGGCCGTTTTGCTGATAATAGGCAGTTGGTTTTGGTCAATTATAAATTTTAAAAATGATCAGTCATCCAAGGGCAACGACAAATGCCAAGTTGAGATAATTTGCTCTTCGTTTTTGACCCTGGACATAGTTTGTAATGGCTAGCTGAAAAAACTCTACTCTCGCGGTTAATCCACGAGTCAAGTTTCGTCGATAGACATGAGTTTATCATTTATCAAATGAAACTGTAATTTGACATATTCATGTAATGTTTATTTTTGTAAACATGAAAAATAAAACGCGGGAAGTTAGATTTATACACATTACTGTGTTTGCATGAAAGTTGCCGTAGGTAGCAGGATGTTGAGAAACTTTGAGCAACAAAACAACCAGTTTATAGCAATCGAGTTGCACCCCGCTTGACTTTTCATAGTTTTTAAAAACAGAATTCAATAACTGCAGCGTGAGCCATTCGCCACAAAGCGACTCGTGACCACTTAAAATAAATTCGATTGTGCGAACATGCAAATTCGTCCAGACGAGCAATTGATCAAAATTGTTCTTGTTTGTTCCAAAAGAGCCTGTCTCTTGAAAATACCAGATTAGAGTATTGGCTGTTTGCACCACAACGCTTGTGGCGCCCTCTGTTGGCTTTCGAATGAAACTATGGCCAAACTGACGCGTCCGGCGAAGAGATGCCACCGGGAAATGACGCCATCCATTGACAGTGCGAGGCGCGAATATAGAGCAACGCTCGGAATCCAGGTTGGCACGACTTGAGACACCCCGGTAGCCATGCATGCACACATTGGCCTTTCATAGAATATTGCAACACAGAAAAACACGTTGGATGCACACTGAGGAGCCAAGGACCTCCGTCACACGGACATCTTTGGTGTGTGGTCCGATCACGTGTTAACATGCGATGTATCGATTTCAATAGCGAGTTCACTATCGAACTGCTTCGATATGTTTCTTTCAGGCAGGCCCAAATGCACCGTGCATTGATGTCAGCTGTTTCGGAACAAACATCGTGTTTTTTGGAAGGCCGAAAAACTCATTTCCTGCCGAAATGTCGAAGTTCTTCGAATTTGTTTGGCAGCGTTTCACTTTTCGGTTTCACTAAACCGACAATCAGATTTAACTCGATACCGAAAAGTTTGACGCTCACCGGCTCGAAGAACTTCGAGCGTCTTGGATGAATAGTGCGCTCTCATCATCGAGCTCTTGTTAAGTCGCCTCACGTTTTTCCAACAAGAGAAATTCGCTTCCAAGTAGGTTGTTGATCCTTTTTTCTTTGATAAGCAATTTTCCAAAGAGAGAGAGAACTTCCGAGATCAACTACTCATCGCGCGCATCGACCGAGCAACAATTGGAATATGAATTTCATATGTAGTTCGAGTCGTCTCATCTGCTGCGTTCACAAAAGCCGAAGCACTCCAAACGTGGACTCAAATGTATGGATAAAAAATCTGAACAAGTTTCAGAAATCTGGTTTTCAAGCGCTTCTCCCGGAAATGGCTGGCTTCTTAATACCCAGAAAAAATCTTCACCGTAAAAAATATTGAATAAAGTAATGGCAAATTCTGCCTGTTTCAGTCAGATTTTTTTTTTCGAAAGAAAATTCAGGTCGTTTGCCGGTACAAGTGTGGCCATCTCGAATGAGACGTGATGGCCTCATTGAAGCGGTAACATCTCGCTGCGAGCGGATTATCTCGTACGCACAAAAAACGTTGCTGCCCAAAGCGCCATTTATTATAACGGGGTGCAACTTGGTGCTGCAGCCAAGTTGCATCTCTATTCATGAGTAGGCCAATGAGCAGCCCGGAGTGATGAAAAGCGGATGACCCCACGATTTTTAATATATAAAAATGACCCCCACTGTAACCCTATAAAAGTTTGCAACCAGTAAAGAGTAAATGTCCATGGGCATAGAGAATTCAGCCTGCAACCCTACTTACAATATTACATTATTTGTTGCTGTAAAAAATAATATTGATAATCGTTGTTATCAAGAGAATGGATAGGGAAACTCCAGACATCAATAAATTAGAACAGTTAATTGCGGTAAATGAAAAGTTTCGTAGTTCAGGTTAACATTTATATTAGTTTTCCAATCGTCATTACTCCAGTCAATCAACAAAATAATGTTTTAACAAATATACAACATAATTACATATCATCTTATGCAAATTTTGATCAAAACCAAATTAAAAAATTATTTATTTAGAAACTCACGAAATAAATTACAGATTTGAATTTTTACTCCCGATCCGCGATCAGTGTTCCATCTGTTGTACACTGTTGTAAAAATATTTTTTTGAGAATTCGATAGTTGAATTAGATAGCCACTATTTTACTGTGTATGGTACGAGTAGTTTTACTGGGCGTCGTTTAATATTATATTGCTCCACGGAATGTATTTTAACTAAAGCATTCCCACATACTCAGCTGTCGGACAAAAAATAATTTCTAGAAGGAGGAAAATTTCAACGTGCCTTTTTTTCTTATTTTTTGTCATGCGTTCTTTAACAGCGGTCGCAGACGTTTCGATATACTTTGCGGTCATTGCTATGACAGGGGCTGATAAAATCGTGGGTTAATGCGCCAAATGTACGAGCATAAGCCAATTTTTGAATTAGGTTTCCTGAGCCATCTGAGTGTGTCCGATACGCCGCCGGACGAGGTGATTCCGTCACTTAAATAAGTTGTGTGAATAAGCACGACTCCGCAGCATTTGTGATGCATATATTTTGATTTCAATTTTGATAAAATCTAAATACGACTGGTTTAGTTAATATGATATCCGTATAGGTCATTAGCATATTCGAAATTGATGTCTTTACAACAACAACCCTTGATTCGTCATTGAAATTGCGTGCCTTAGATAATAATGTCTAGAAACTATTTTGTTTGGCAGAAAAAGAGGAGAAGCCTACTTAATCGATGTCAAGTCGAATTTGCATGACCGCAAAAAAAATTCATTACAATTTTTTGTGAAACAACAGTAAAACAAATTCATTGATTTACGTTTCATTCAACATGCCATTTCATGGAACAATTGTTTTGAACTATTGTGCGCATTGGTAGACGTAGTTTCACTGTTGGCTTGTTTTTTAGTCATTGACTACAACGCCAGACGTCGTTCAGTCGATTTCAAATTGTCAGTGTATCGCAATTGCGAGAGAAAAGCAGTTAGTATGTCGACAAAAAGATAAATGGCATCGATTACTTCAACAAAGTTCATATCAACTGTACGCCTTTGAGAACATATTTTAAATATTAAAACACATGGCAATAGGCTACAATTGTTTAATAATAATTAGCAGAAAATATGTAAGGGTAATAATAGAATTGTTGAAATTGTCCTATCCCTCGCTCAAAGATATACTGTATTTTTTGATAAGTTGTTGAGCAAGTGTAAAGTGCAGAAAGGCCGGATATTTGTGGATCACTCCTCCTGCAAAAAGTAATCAGCGACGTGGCATGAAACCACACAATCCCTGAATCATTAGAGCATTTATAAAACTTGTGTCTATGATCACTCACAGTGTATAGGGCAAATTCATTTTTCATGAATTGTACATCACAGTGTATTAATTTCCGTGTCGATTCCTTTCGTCACAGTCTTGGCCCAAGGACCCCAGCAACACCAGCAGCAGCAACAGCAGCAGCAGCAAGGTCCCGGCCAGAATCAGGGGCCCAACCAGCCACCATTGGGCGAAGAGGAGTACTACGACGAAGAACCCCTCCCCGTGGAGGAACAACCGCAGGCGGGTCCGGCCACGCCCCCTCCTCCACCGCCGCCCGTGGCCCGTCCCGTCTCCTCCCTCTTCTCGCGGCCATCCGCCTCGTCGTCCGGCGGCCGCCAGACCCCCGTCCAGCGCCACACCACCACCACCCCTCAGGCACCCGTGGAGGCCGACCCAATCCCAGTGGCCCCCGCTCACGCTCCCACCCGCTCCCGCCCCGAGTCCGCCTCCACCTCGGTGACGGCCCCGGCCACCAACGAGTTCTTCGAGTGCCCCGAGAAGTTCGGCTTCTTCCCCCACCACCGCAGCTGCGACAAGTACTGGAAATGCGAGGAGGGACAGGGTACGCTCAAGATCTGCGGCAATGGACTCATCTTCGATGTGGCCGACCAGAAACGCGAGAGCTGCAACTACCCCTTCGCCGCCGACTGCGGAGACCGAACTGAGCTGGGTAAGGGGATTTGGCGATTGCGAAGTAATATTGTTTGGGGAAATATTTTGGCGGATCACAAAAATCTCAGTGAGGTGGTTATCACGTTGATTATTGTTTGATTTGATTGAAACTTGATGCCGAGTTTGCTCTTTTTAACCAGAACCTCCCCAATCCACCGAATTCTGCCCTCGCCTGTACGGAATCTTCGCCGATGAAGCTGATTGCCGAATTTTCTGGTCTTGCTGGGGTGGTGAATCCAAGAAGTACGAATGTGCTCCCGGTCTGGCTTTCGATGAAACCAATCGAGTGTGCACGTGGGCCGACAAAGTCACCAGGTGCCAAAAGAAAGGTAAGTTAGTGTACTTAGTCAAATAGAATACTCCATGAAAAACTATTATGCAATAAATACATCTACAATGTATGGAAAATAATAGTTTATGAGCACAGACAAACAAATGGACGATACAAAAATACAGACCTCTGTATATTAAGTGATATTCATACAATTGAAATTCCTTCCTGGTCTCAGAACCCTAAAAGAAGTAAGGATTGGCGCTCAGCCATTCTAGGGGGGGGAGTATTACGCGTCTGCAAATTAAACTGATCATTCATTATTGAAGCATTGAAATCGATCAGAAGTGAATGGTAAAAGCTGGGACAAAGCAATGACACCAACAGAGGAAATGAGAATTTCAAATATTCGGCGCTCAAATCAATGTTGTTGACTTTAGAAATCGCCGAAGGATTCTCGTGCCCCGAGGGCAACGGCTCCGACCAGGCTGGAACTTACACTCGTCACGGTCACCCCGAGGACTGCCGAAAATTCTTCGTCTGCATTGAAAACACGCCTCGCATGTACGGCTGCGAACTCGGAACAGTCTTCAATTTGGAGACTCTGCAGTGTGACGACCCCGCCTCCGTTCCAGGCTGGTAAGTGATACTAGGAGGCATCACCAACATCATTGCTCTTCGAAACCATGAGACCTTCCATTCACCATACGAAAATTTGTTGCTGACAATTCTGAATACAGATTACCATATTCTCTACATTTGGACACATTGGAATATATCATATCGTATGCAATTTTAATTTTAATTTTTCGTCAAGCACAAATTTTCCAGAAGGTGTTTTTAGTGCCATAGTTTTCCCCAAGACGTAACCCAATAAAGGGCAGCACTGCAATGTTATGCCATTATAAAGAATGGTAGACGAGCTGCTCCGCATTGCAACTAAGCGATCAGTGATTGCTAGCTTTTGGGTGCAATAGATGTTTAGCGTTGGGTTCCAATTCACCATGCAATTTTAACACTTTACCTGTTATCATCTTACTTACACATTGGAATACTCTAAATCAGTATAACAATATATGTGTTTCATTTTTCATAATCAATAAACATGCTTAATCAAAGTTCCACGTTGTCTATATATATAAAAATGAATGTATGTATGTTAGTATGGGTGTGTGTCTTTATAGACTCGAAAACTACTGGACCGAT
>JAQGBY010003317.1:0-19666 GCA_034698785.1 Mycogona germanica
GCTTTGCGTTGCGCGCTCTCTTCCACCAGCCAGGGGCAGCACCCCATTCTACGAGACTACAGAACCGTCTCACACCCGCGGTACAGCGCGATTGCCATTGTGCTGTGACGTCATCGATTCATTGTCGTCGGATATAGGGGCACATTACCTTACTCTCACTATCTCTCTGCCCGCGGGGATTTTCCCTGTGCCGTGAGATGACATTTTTTTTTGTGTCTGTGTGGGGTCCGGGCGTTATTCGTTTTTTTTTTGCTTCTCTTCCAAACGCGCTTTTTCCTGTTCTCGTTGCACTGAGGCAGGGGCGAGGCCACGTCAGTGGGGAATACAAGGAGCGGAGCTGACTAATCCATTGTTTATGCCCGGAGCCGGTAGTTCACCGTATACACACCTCCGTCGGCAATTAGTGCGTCCATTATCTGGCGGGGTGACAATAAGTGTTACATGTAGGTGTCACAGCACGCTCATGTATGTGACACGACGCCATTAACCGGTGAAAGTAGAAATGGCGTGTGATAATTATCCATTCGTGCCGTGTGTCTGTTGCGAAGGTGCGTTATACCACTTGAAGGTGGACTCTGTGTGTTTTTTCAAGATAATCGCAATTTATTTCGTTTCTGTGTGTGCTTTTCAAGACAACCGCAATTTATTTCGTATCATAAATTGATCACCTGTTCAAAAAAAGATAGGCGTTTTCTGTTTCATGTTGTAAGCCAATTGGTGTTTTCTCTGTAAATGATTTTTTTTTAATATTTACAAGTGTACCCTGATAACCTCAGATATCGTATTATGTTTTCGCCCACACGAACCCCCTCATGCTGGAAAAGGTACGAATAGCGGAAACCAGGTTGTGTACCTGGTCTTCGGTTTGGACGGCGAAAATATCGAATTTCAAAAGTCGTTTAGACAAATATTTTTTTGCTCAACTAATGATTGACATTCAAAACCGAACACAACCGAACAGCAAAGCACAACAGAAATAAATTTTCTCGTAAGATTATTTTATAAATAAACTAAAGGTGGAAGCATTTCATGATCATACGTCTACGTATTAAAATAGATAACATAAATCTAGCCAATTACAAAGAGTTTTAAACTTTGATAGTATCTCTAGTTTAACACCAAAACCCTTGGAAATCAATCTGGCATTTCAATAAATTTTAAATTTCATGCATTCTTTAAGATGAACATACCGTATTGCACATGGATATGATTTTATTTTTAATTATTAGTGTACCCTATTTCACAAAATAAATGCCGACATTAGTAGCAAATTTTACCTTAAGTATTTCTTTTACTGTGTCATTCGAAGTAGTGTTTTGAACCAGTGCAGTTCCGTAAGAGCAATTTATTTTAGTGATGCAATGCAAATGGGTTAGAAAGCAACATTGTCGTCGAGAATCGGTTATCTATGTGCATATGCGACTGTTATTAACGGAGCCCGTGTCTCGCCAAATGGGCGAAGCCACCTTCAAACAATAGTTGAGAGCGATATTGCATTCGCGCAGTCGCTGGAGTCGTAGTGTATGTGTTCTTTTTCGCTGAGCATTTTTGCGGTGACGTCTTCTTATTGGGGGGGAGTGTCGACGAAGACGGCATTATTCGGTGCAGATTAGGCGGCGGGTTCCGTACGTGAATTAAATTGTCAAATGCATTATTGCGTTTCAATGTCTTACAGTTTCAGCACCGAGTCGACGCCTTTTGTCTTTCCTCTTGTGGCCCAGTGTGAACTCGCGGGTTTCAACTCACGCCTATGAGTGTTGAGATTTATAATTCACTGTGTGTCATGCTCTTGACGTTATTTACTAAACAGGTAAGAGCAGGTTACCATTGTCGCCGTTCGGGGTTACAGGTTACTGCTATTATGTTCAAATTGCTTAATGGGCTGTAGATAAAATGATTTATCGGCAGTTAATTTTCTAATCATCAACCACTTTCACTCATGGAGGACATGAAAAAAGGTTTTCCTGTGACGTGCACTGCGACGAGGTTTGGCGTGATGAACGCTTTCCTTTCAAGCCACTGTTTTCAGAATCGGTCACTTTGTTCTCAGTTTGTGAAAAAAAGATAGTGTTGTATGAACATAATTTTTTATAGGATCTTCCTATATAAATGGTCACATTTTGCTGGTGCTCGTTCTGGCTCTGGTTTCAGGAGGATACTGTTTTACGCGTGCTCAAACCCAATGTTGGCAGGACCAGATTGCCATCACACGTCGAGTAGCAACTCGAGCAACCGCGAAACAAATTAGGGCACGCATCCGTTTTGTGGGCAAATATCTGCTTGAACCGCACGCCATATGAATCCTCCTGAGTCCGAAAGTATCCGGTACGGTTGCCTCCAGAGTAAGACGCTCTGACAAACTGGTCCAACATTGGGTATTGGGGCTATGGCTAGAGCGTTTCTCTTGCGACTGAAAAATAAAAACAAAACTACGTAATCTAAATTTGTAATGCCCTCTGCTTATTGCTACATGTTTATCATGTGTGTATGTGGTTATCTTCCATTTAACTGGTTCGAAAAGAAAAACTTATCAACCAAATTATTAAAACTCAGAGAGTTGAGGCATGAGTTAGATTTAAAATATTGAAAATTCACGAATAAATTTCATTTCGTGAACTTAAACAGGAACGGTGTACATACAGAGTATTTATTTATTTTTTAAATCAAATGTGGTTAACCGCACTACAGGCGTTCTGTACCCCTCATGGTGCTTAGGCACTGCGCGAGGGGAACATCCAGTACTACATCTAGTAATCGATTTTATTACTAGTACTATTTTTTTCTTTAGATAAAATTATCGTTTCATTCTTGTTTACAATGTTTAGTAGCGCATCGGACAAAGCATTTGCTGTTTTTTCACCCTTCTAATAATACGGTAAATTTAAAGAATATTGGAACAGTAACGTCAAATGCGGCAAGAACGCGGTGGCGGTTTGTACTGATAACAAAGTGGCGGAAAAGAAATAAGATAAAAACCAACAATTAGTTATTCTAATTAATCTTTCATCGTGCATGTCTACTTACCGCTTACATTGTGCGCTAACCATCAGCTCACCGTTAATCGCCGTTCTACGCCTTTCTATTATGGCCGACGCTCATTTGGAGCCAAAGACGAAAACCAACTGCCATTATTCGCCGATAACCAACGCTGCCGTCTTTAATCGGTTGAAGGCGCTGGGCCAGACACGGTGGCTCCGTCTAGCGCTGTTGGTAGATCTACACGCATGAGCCAGTTGCTTCATCGATCGTTCAGCGAAGGCAAAGGGGATTTTGTTGGGCTTTCCCGATGCGGTCTTAATTGCTCCACGGATCAGTGTTGCAAATCGCCGGTCGAGAAAACGTGTTATCTGGTGGTCTGGTAAGCGGTAAACATAACTTGGTCCCCGGTGGGTAGGGGGCGCTATTGCCGAAGAATTATATTGGGGACGCCAGCACTGTCACCCCCATCAACATTCCGTCCATAAGGATGCCACGGTGTTGATCGTCCCGGTGAGTAGACTAACCCCACCAGCACCACCCCCACCGGCGCATTGGAGATAGATCGGTTGTGAGGGCGCAATCAGCGAGTCCCCAGCCTGACATAACTGAGAATTGAATGCCCGTGCACGGCGGCGGAAGCAGAGTCGCCATTAAACGTCTTCATTTACGACGCTCCCCCAAATTAGTGCAGCAAACATTGGAGCAATTTTCATCGACAAATAAGACCTTAGATTTAATGATGCCGTTACAATGGACCTTTCATTAGGTATTTTAATTGTGTTTAAGCGCTGAGAAATTAGGCGGGCCCGCGCTTCACCCCTCTCTCACTCCCTCTCCCGACCACCACTCTCACCAATCGTATCTATCTGCTTTGGTGAAATGGGCTGGGGTAGAATGGGGGTATAGGTAACTTAGGGATCGGTTAGGGGGGTCGGTGCGCTGATAACAAAAGGGGCCGCTTCGCTCCAGAGATTCTTTTCTCTCCAAATCCGTAACTCCCTTAACTAGAAAATATCAACCCTACAAACCAATTAAGAGCCGGTTATCCAAATTCACCTCACGAAATCTTGCGTTTTTTTCTAAATTAAGTTATTAATATTATTTAATGAAGCGGGCGTTATCAGCTTGGATTGACTGTTTTTTAGTATTCCGAGTGAATAATTTGGAATGGGAATTTCTAGCCGCGAGGGTGATCCAACTCCGTAGTTAACAGTTTCCCCAATGTAACGTAGTGGTGGGCGCTCGGTTCTTGGTCTCGACTCGAACACGGATCAGCGCATCCGTACCGTGCAGAGAAAATCTTTTGTTCATTTTAACGACGCGACCATGGAGCGATTCTGCTTTTACCAGCTCGGCCAGGGTTCGCGGGTGGTTGCGTTAGGATAGGCAGCTATTTGGGTAGAAAAGGGGGAAAACGAATTGGCGAAAGAATAAGGAAGGTTGCGCGCGCCAGTTCGTTAGTTATGCATAATGCTGTCATCCACGTGGGAAATGATTCCTAACTTTGTTATTCGAAAATCTTGTGGGGGGGGGCTTTCCCCTGCCTTGTTCGCCTGCAACGGTGCTTTCTGCCACGTCTTTCTTCATGCGTGACTTAACTAATCGGTGCTCTGGCCCGCCACACCAAGTATGGTGAGTTTTCATGGAAGGTTCGTCTATACGAAAAATAATGATTACAGGGTGCGAGAACGTTGCCTATTAAATTGAGCTGAAACATTCAAGTTAGCTTCTAACAGCAATTGTGGTCGATATTCAATCGAATGTGAATAAAATTTTATTTATCTCCTGCTGCGCTGAAATTAAATTATCCGCGATCTGACAAATACGCGAGCCAGTGACATCTTGTTAATTACATTAAAATCACCTGATCACATTATTTCTATAAAACGCATGTATTTTATCCCATTAAAAATAGAAAAATGCATGAAATTATACAACCACTGGATATGGAATGATGTCACCTTTGTTTTCAATCTAACCTCGCAATATTTTGACGATGTTGAGGCATTCTGTTTATAATAGCATTTCACGGAAGTCCTCTTCCTGGCCATCGTTAATGAATGTTTGTTAAGGGAGGTGCACCGGTGATTTAACATATTAACCCCCCCCCCAGAGGGCGACCTGCTGCCTAGGAAAGGGGTCTTTAACGTCCCAATATCGTACAGGTACGGGTCATGATTTTACTTCTATTCCAAAAGATACTGGCCATCGGCATTATGCATATCACATCCACTTTTTAACTCTTGAAATATTAATATTCTCGCTCGACAAGATCTAAAAATTATAGCGCCCTGTACACTGTCGTACCTAAATTCCCATATTCATCAAAGCTTAGTCGGCACTAAATTGGAAACGAATTATGTAATTACCGTGACTGTCTTCTCAGAGAATGGGTTAATCGCTTGGAGTGAAAGGCGTGTTGCTCTCTTCGAATGCATTTCCTCCAACCTTGTGCCGATGTGCCGATTCCTCTCATGATCTGCATTAGCGTCAGATATATTGCCCGGATCTCTATTCTTTCATTTTCGTCTCTTGTTGCGTGGGAATTGTTTATTCTGATAGGATTGTGACCTGGAAGTGCCTGTAGCCCATGGCAGCTGATGAATAACCAGTAGAGAGGATCGTTGACTGGATTTGCGACCGGAAAGCAGCATACGATTGAAATTAAAATAGCGCTCGTCATATAATTGTGATAATTATTTTGCCTTCTATTTCACTGAAATACACGCATCGTTTTAATGATCTATTTTCATAAATTATCTGCAGACACAATTTATCCCAAATTTGATCTGTTATCTAGTTTATAATTTGGAATATGACGGCATTTGTAAGAGTGACTGCTGGTTTTAAGTTTTCTATTTTTATAAATTATCTACAGGCACAATTTATCCCAAATTTGATCTGTTATCTAGTTCATAGTTTGGTATTATAATTGGTATATTGGTAACGGCGTTTGTAAGAGTGAGTGCGGGTTTAAGTTTTCACGGATGGTGGTGATTACAGACTCTGTATTTGCCACCATTTGCGCTAGGAGGGCTTAATGTGTGTTATTCTCAAAAAAACATGTTCAAATGTCCTCGATTATTACGATATCAGCGACAAATTAACTGATTATTGGGAACGAAACTAGAGAGCATAAAAAATGTGTTAACGTTTTTGTTGGGTTTGCTTTACTCTTCCGTCGGTTCGATTCCCGCTGATGCTCTTGTTTATTCGATCTCTGGGCACTATCTACGTATTGTAGATACAATGGGCTCACTATCATCGATTGTTTTAAAAATGGTATTCCATTGGAATAATGTTTTCTCTTCGTAACATTGTTTCTTTGTCGCATGGACGTCTTTTGAGGTCAACTTTTCCAGAAACGATATCTTCATTCACAGCTTCGTGAGGAACCTAACTCTGTAGCCACTTCTCTTGATTGTTTTAACGCTTTAACACCAAAGCGGTTACTTGGAAGTGATTACCTGATGGATGATAGTAGACTTTTCAAAACATTTACTCGTAGATGGGACTGGGGAATTCTTCCGAGAGAGAGAGACAGGGAGATGGAGCTTGCGGTTTTTGATGCTGTTGATGTGGAACCAGGAAGTTGCCTCCGAGCGGACGCGATCGTCGCGCCAATTTTGCGGAAGATCATTTACGAGGGTAATCGACGGTGAGCACTGTTAAGTAAATTAAAAACCCTTCGCACACCCCCGATGCCCACTGGCGAGACTTTACTCTTGGTGCGCGGTAAAACGCGAGGCGCGTGACCGCCGGCGGGTTCTCGGTTCCCGGTCGGATCGACGCGGTCGCATCGCGTCGGAATGGCCGACGGGTCGCTGGCTAATCGCGTGCGGGCGAGTCATCAATCGCCGGCGAGCGTCATTTCGTACTTGGAACTGCGTTCGCTGGCGGCAGCCCATAATTGACGGTTCGACCGACCGAAAGGTGCTTTTCGTTAATGGATTTTTGGTTGTTCCTGTTTAGAAAAACATGGCGGCCATCAAATATTTTAAGTTTATAGCACATTTTAAAGCCGACATCATTATAGGATTCAATACCAGAAATTAGGGATTTTAAGATGCAAGAGAAATCATGACCATGAAAACACAATCAATTGAATTTTCTGTTTCTTTACGTGTTTATTCGCCTTTTACAAAATTTTAATATACTCATATTAAATTTAATAATTAGATTAGCGCGTGTTGTCCCTCTTCATATCTCTTCTAACTCGTCCTTGGGTCTATTTATGGCTATCCATTCCTGGCTTCGGAATTTCGACCTATGTGTATTCTGGCTTAGAGATTGTATCAATCCATCGTTGTTCTTTTCCTTTCATCGAAGAGCCCATGTGTCCAGTGACGTCATAGCCGATATAAATCCGTCTCTTACTACCGGCGGCGTAAATTTCGATTGTTGGGCTTCTCGATTCATCTTGTTCGATCGCTTTATACCGTCGCCTTTTTATCTTTAAATTACCTTAAGGAAGAGGTGATTTTTTTTCTCTTTTCATTTGGCGTGGCACGGTGGGCGTTACGAGAGTAGAGAAAAAAATATGAGAATTTCACTCCCATCCGAACCCTGGTAGGCTGGAAATCTAAAAATAGGTTTCTCGCAAATTGTCACAAATACGGTTATGGAAGATAACACGATCGGTTTCATGTGCGTCGCTTTTCACAAACCAGGGTATACTGTAGGGATGGGCGATAGCATCAAGACTTTCAAAAGCTTCGCTAGTTATTCATTATTGATAGTTAGTTAACTAGTCAGGTTCCACATTGTGTTGTGATAGCTGAAGCATTATCGACAGAATTAGTCATTTATTAATTTTCGCATTTGTCCATTTTTTTCTCATAGGGTGTCAATTTCAAGTCTTCGAATTTATTTTTGAATAATGATTTGCTCAAATGGCAATTTGAGAATCGGTGGTTTTTTTATTTTACAAAGGATTTTTACGTAACGGTGTAATCTTTGTGATACCTACCATATACATGTATTTTAGAATAAATACACTTCGTAACTGTATTGATCCAACAGCAAAATCAATGATGACTGCTGGGTGACTGGATGTTGACGTATTTGAGAACAGAGATTCACCTGGCTATGAAGGTTGAAAATTCGCTTGCGAGAGGTCCCGTGTGGCAGAGTGGTTAGCATACGTGCTTACTATGCCAGTGATCACAGGTTCATTTCTCGCCTGAGACCTCCTTAATTTTTCAAGAGAGGTAAAAATCTTACGTAAAGTCTTGTGGACCTTGCCTGTACGATAAAGTTAGTAACTCTCCTGAACATCTAATTATTAAAATTAAAATATGACTTGCGTGTGAAACCAGTCTTTACAACGCTTCTTTTTCTTACTTCCAAAACACAATTGGTGAATCTATGTACAGGAGAACAGACGAGCTCACGAAAAAGCATTACGTGTTCAGATGTCTTAAAATTCCATATAAAAAAAGGATTGATTACTTTTTCACAATAACACCCCGGCATTGAAGATATCGTTATTAGCATCGATACATTTTTACTATCGCCCATCCCCAATACTAGGTGGGTGAGATGGAGAGGGAGAGAGATTGAATTGGCCACACTGTCAATTGGGTAGGCAGAGAATAGCGGGGTGTGAGCTGGAAGAAATGGCGAGAGCGACTCCTGGATTGGAAATTTGTCAGATTAATATTTCAGAGCATATATCATCGTCAGGACATCAAAGATCCATTAATCATTGAGCCCGAAGCGACGGTCTCCGGAGGGGCTTCCATTGATTCGGTCTCTCGTCTGCCTTCCCCCTCCATCACCTCCAGACGCACCACTGAAGATGAAGACCAGAAAATCAGTTGCCGCGTCAGAACCCACGAGGTTGAACCGCTAACGATGAAGGCGACACTAACGGTGAACGGAACCATGTACACATTACAAAACTGTTTTAGAGAAAATGTGTACACACACATGCCAATATTGACCCGTTTAATACGTGTGTATATTATATATTTCATGTTTCGATGGAAGAGGTCGATTCAATCGGGACGATTGATTTTCAATGGACAATGGTTTAAGCATGGAAATATATCTACCCACGAAAAATTTTCAGCTATTTCATTTCGCCCAATTAACTAAAATCAAGGAGATATGAACTATTTAATGACTGTGGCAACATTGTGATTGTCTAACGAAGAAAATAGGTAGATCCCGATGATATGTAAACACGCGATAAAATGTGGATTGTTGGACGACAATCAATGAGCTAGCCACAAGGGCATAAATATAGTTTATTTTAGCACTCGTACAATTACACAAATATCAGAAAAAAAAGGTTAATACAGGAGAACCGCAAAAACAATTATTCGTGGGATACTATTCAAAAGTGTATAGTTTACATCGATATACACCCGATCATCATATTTCTTCATACACTAGTATCTCACGAATAATTGTTTTTGCGGTTCTCCTGTATTAACCTTTTTCTTCTGATATTTGTGTAATTGTACGAGTACTAAAATAAACTATATTTATGCCCTTGTGGCCAGCTCATTGATTGTCGTCCAACAATCCACATTTTATCGCGTGTTCATTGTCCATAATATATTCATTGGTTGGTATGAGTTCATTTTTTAAATAATATAATTACAATCGATTAAATTTGCAAAATTTTAATCATCTAATTATTTGTTTAGGGTAATTTAAAATTTCAATATTTGATCAGGGGCTTAATCAGTGTGAATCAGCGAATGGATGGCCGAGCCGTTTCCAAAAGTACGTACACTATTTACGCATTCGTGTAGTCATAGGTAATAATCATTTTGTATAAACTCGTACTTTGATATCCGTCGAGTCACAATATTTGGCTCAGTCTGTCAGTCGGTTGACGATATGTTATATACGTAAACGACAGCGGCATTAGTTGTGGACAATGGCAAGGCAACCTTACAAATGAACAAATACCGCGAATATTGGTAAATCTGTAGTTCATCAATTTTTTTGTTGTTGCTTGGCTGTGGTGTTTCTATTTTTGCTAAATGAATTGATTTGCTTGACTTCAAAGATTTTAGTATTAGCTAATTTATTGATGGTTGATCATGAATTGGAGAATTTATTATAAGTATGTAGACTAACTAATGTGTCGCATCATGGGGGAGGAGGAAAGGAGGAGGGGAGGTAAGGAGGAGGGGAGGTGGTGATTTTGTGAGTGCGAGATTTGGACACTAGAGAGCGCGTGTGTTAGCGTGTCACGATTTAGGTGAGATGAGGAGGGGGGGGAGGGGCGTGCAAGGCAGCACGACCATCTATTCAGTGTGTCGCTTGGAGACAGTGTTAAAGTCTTGGTAATTGACGGTGACTTAGGTTTAAGTGCCTAAGCCTTAAGCTCACCTTTTCATTGATCACGATGGCGTCGCGCGATCATGATCGATGAGCATCCGAGTGCTTAAGAAAATTATACCCCCGCACTCGTTCCGCTAGCGCGGTCGAGACGCGTGATCGGCGGACGTGTCGGTGCGGCGCGCCATCTGGTGTACGTGTCGGAATAGCAAGCTATATGACCATCGGTTACGAAACGCTGAAATGCCTGCTTGTGTAAACATTAAATCATATTTTTAAACGTTTTTGTCTATATATTATAGAGGCGCTAACCAAGTGGCGTTCAGCATTCGAGTGATGTCAGCAATGCCTCTAGTAAGAAACTAATGGAACCTGCGTTTTTGGTGTGCACCGCCTAGGACTCCTCATGGGGGAATATGATGTTTCTAAGCGAGGAGTTATTAAGGAACATTTTTGTCACGACATATTGAATAGAAATTAGTTTCAATCCACTCTACAAACAAGAAAATTTTTACTTGCTGGTCGTTGCGTTTTTCATGGCATTCAATTCTACTTTTGCTGGAAGTTGTTAGAAAACATGTTGCATCTCTATTCCACTTCGCGGCCGTATATTAAAATAGTTTTGTGGAATTCTAGGTAGCATTCTATGAGTATTCCGTCTAGACAATGTGCATGAAAAAGATCAAACATAGCCGTGAATATATATACAATAACACGCTCACTATATATGTAAATTGAAATATGCATTATATTCTGTTTTGTTCGGTAACGCGGTACATTTTTTTCATTTAAGCGTTTTTCATTGGAATAGAAGTTTATTCGTTTTTTTAATGTAAGTTATTGCTTTCGTGCGTGACGATATGAAAACGTTTCGAAGAAAGTGTCTAGATCATATTTTTACTTTTGCATTTGAATCATTGCGCAAAATTATCTTATAATTATTACATTGTTTTCATTCACAAACAGCGCGCAGCATTGCCAACCCTGCGTTTCATGAAAACGGCGGCTCTCGTATGACACAGAGGTGTCGTGAGAGATCAGCCTTTTGCTTTTGTATTTTTGCAGACGTTTATATCCAATTTTGTATTGACCCACATCACTCATCGACTACCCCAATCGACTGGAAACGGCGAACGTGATCAAATGACAAAACTGATGCGCCAATGCTTAGGCGCCACCCTGTACGAGTTTGCCCGTACAATGCTTACTACGTAAAGCTCCGCCCGAAAGTGGCAAATTGGAAGACCCCGTTGCTATGCGGGACAGCAATAAACAGGATGACTTGCGCAAAACCTTTCCTTGACTCACTACGGGCATAATTAAATATCACATTTCGCTCTTAGCTGTTTTGTGATTAAAAAGACATACCGTTTCGGTAATGAGTCACACTGTAGCTAATTTTTGGAACTTTTACTGACATCTGCACAATCTGCCGGGACATCTGAACAAATTTCATTCGTGCTATGCTGGGTACCAAGAACATCAATACTTTTACATCAATAGCCATCATGCTTTTAAAACTGACAATGCCCTCTGAAATTACAGGTTTCAATTTTAATTTATATAGTGTGTTTCCCTGTCGTTTTAGTTTATCGAAGAAATGTTAATTCTCTGTGTATTTGTTTTGCCGTAATGGCTGGCGACCGGCAGCGTGGATTTTAGGCTTATAGTATTTGCTTGATGATTATTCTAGTCGATGCACTGGCCAGTGGCCAGTCTTCATTGGACGTGCGCCCGTGCAAAGTCATTAATTCGTCGTGCAACTTTAGCCAAGCGTTCTGTGTTTGCATGAACTCGTGCAAATTAATAATTCACAATCGTTTGTAATCCATTTACGCTTCATAGTCATGGTGCCGGCATCAGAAAAGCGGCTCTCTTATCTTTGATTGACCTATATTTTGTGAATGCGGTCAGCAACGGTTTCCAAAATTTGCGATACAATAACGCCACTTGGAATGTTGTAGTGGGCATTCTTTAATTTTGAGTTTCGTGACATTGTATTTAAATATATTCTTCATTATTTGCTTTAATTTAAAAAATCTTCGTGACAATGTGATGCTTCATATACCGAGTAGCGATTTTATTTTGACCAAGCAAGAAAATTAGCTTCCATCAATTTCAGGATTAGCAATTTGGACGTTTAAACAATCTGCTTTAGAACCATTGTAGTAGTAATTAAAGCATTGTCTATATACGCTGGTCAACAAATTAGCATATTTCTTCGTTAAAAATGAATTTGCCGTTTAACAGTGCAGCGGTCGGCCGTGTATATATCATCAATAAATTATCAGATTTATGATCTTGACTTGCAGAAACCCTCTATTAGCCCATTTAATAGGTATCAGATACTTACAATAAATAAACAATATTGTGAATGAAATGTTAATTATGTTAGTTTAATGTTCGGCTGGTCGAAACATAACTGGTTGAGAGAAGGACTTGGGATGCGACGGCGACTTCTTCGATATCCGGCGGGGCTTTCGCTTATTCGATTCCTGGGTACTCCGTACAGTTGAATAACTGTCAGTATTAAATACTTCGAATTAACAGTAAAGCGCTGAGTAGTGGAATCAACTTGATATTCTATTCCAATCTATTGACTTCAAGAACGCTGTTTTCCCGTCTTCGTATTTCCCTTTTTTCAGTTTCAAATATTAATGGTTGTTGGGCACAATTTCATAGTCCACATTCAAATGGGTACTAGTTGTACACAATTGCTCATCGTCACAATTGTTTAACGTCACAATAGAATAGTCGATTGGAGAATTGTCGATAACAAATATTTATGGCGAGAGGACTGCGGCCTCAACCACCGGTTTGAACGACATTGCATCCTGTCACTCGCGGAACCGGGCGATAGCGTCACACTTTTGTACGGCCGAACTGCATCTGCTTTCCGCCATTTATTTATTTATTCATCCATTCAACCCGTTTATTTGCTCCGGCACCAGGAGACAATTGAAATCCGGTGCGCGTTATTTGCATAACGGCGACACTGAATAATTTCACTCAATGACGCTAAGCGCGTCCCGCCATAGGCGCCCGCCTTCTGCGCACGCGCGGAATCGACACGGCCACTTTTTGATGGTCGTTTTGTCGCCCGCGCGAAGAAAATAGTGAACGACGCGAACGTATCAAAAGTGCGTGGTCTTATTCTGGTCGAGTGGCCCCCGCTTTCAACTACGTGCGCTAACATCTACAAACTGACATTGGAGTGGCGAATGAAGTGGATGTTGAAGAACTTTCGACAACGTCCTCATCCGATACTATTTTTGCCATCATTTGAAATGCATCCATTCCAATAATGCTATAGCACAGTTATTACGATCGAGTCTGACGCAGACATCTTTGAAATAAAGAAAATGGCCGTCCTTTACTAACCTGAGACCTTTGGCTCATTGCAATCTAGGCAACTAACGTTGAACGAAGAGATACATACCATTGTTCTATCTATTTTTTTTTTAATTCACTGAAGTGACGGGTCACAACAGGAAGATTCTGTACCCCTCCGTGCTTATGCACTTTGTGAGAGGCACATTTTCACCAGTACCCCGGGCCAAAGCCCGCGCCGGGAATCGAACCCGGGACCGCCGAACAACAGTCCGTCATAAATCCATCGACCTATTGAACTCGATTCTCGCCATCGGCACATACATTTATTATCCATTATGACATAGCGTTTCTGCGTATTACATTAACATTATATTAGAAAATCAAATTAAATTTTAATAAATAATATTTTCATGCATCGCATGAGAATAAATTCATAATATTTTGCTCACAGAACAATAAACAAAAAAGAAAACAAAAAAATACATACCGCAAGATTGGAAAACTATTTTTGGCTTGATTTGGATTGACGGACAGATCCGTTGGGATCTGAAGGGTCTCAGGGGCACAGCATAGGCAACGGAAGGGACACCTGCGTTCTACAGCCAATGACTTTTGTGTTCTCGCGAAACGGGTATTTTGATAAATCGCGTCAAATAAAAAAAACATCGATTGTCGTGCGATCCACACATTTATTTGCCGGGGGAACCGTTCGCGAATCCAGAATGGCGTGTCCATTACTGGCATCCGTTGTTGAATCCATCCCCGATCCATATTCCGTGCGCGACGCCACTCTGCCCACACCGTCAATCCTCTCGCGAATATATTGCCAAAACATTTGAAAACAAATTCAAATTTTATGATCCAGAGGGCCCAATTCAAAAGTCGATTTCCGAATATCCACTTTCAAATTTATTTTTCTCCTTTCGTCACCCCCTCCGCCACTTTACGGGTTCCCCGTGTGTGTGACCGTAAATCAACATATTACTCAGCTCGAGAATCGACGTTATCGACCAGACTTTCCTAACCCACTTCCCCCATCCGATATCCCTATCCTATGCCCGGACACTCCCCCGTCACCTCCTCCCTATATCAACTCCTTGTTTCCTTCCCCGCCTCTCCTCCATCCCCACCCCCCATTATACACCAGTCACACCTTTTGTGAGCCATCCTGTGATCTCATCAAATTATTACCGGAATATTTTTCCGACAATTTTCTCGCACTCGCTATCCGCGAAGAAAGAATGTAAAATAATATCGATACGCGCCTAGCGCCATGGTACGGCGTCATCCTACCTTCTCCCTGATTTTTCAGTAATGCTCTAGACCAGCAATTAATTATTTGCAAAACTTGAATTGTTCACGACGTAAAAATAGATTTAATTCTTGGAATGATTTAATAGTTACGTAATGTTTTATAGAAATTCATGCTAATTTAGCGAAATTATGCATTTTAGGGCGCATTTGAAGATTTGCTTATTTGATGTTACAGGTTTTTTTGCAAGTTTTGTTTGTTTAATGCAATCTGATATTTAATTTCAAGATCTGTAAATTATTATTAAAAAATCAATAATTAATAAAGTAATGACATATTTTTATTTGACAAAAATCCCAAGATGCTCTAACTTGATTGAACAAGTTATGCACAGCTGAAAGCGTGGAAGTGTCGTCTTAATCGTATCCGTTGCGTTGGTCGATTTAGTATTGCGAGTCAGTGGCCGTGAGATGGCGCTAGTTTGTGTAGCAAGTTTGATGTCAAACAGTTTAAGCAGATAAGCTTCGATATATTCATATTTTCAACAACCTATAAGAAACTCGTCCCTTTATGCGTGGGGTTGTGTGCTGGAGGAGGGGGAGGGTGCTCTAGAAAATATTGTACCGTTGACTTTGTGTGGGTGCGTGGGCGAAATATTTGTAGATTTTATTCGCGCCATTTGGTATCGAGAAGATGCACGTCGACGCCCAATCACAGTCAATATCAAAAGCAAATAATTCGATACAAAATTATTCGAACGATATTTCTACAACCATTTTAACATGCAACACATTCAATTGTAGTTACGTTTTCACTACCCACAAATTTTATATGATTAACTTGGCATTTTCTGTAAAATTTCTTGAGACATGTGACACTTGGTGATGGGTGATGCTCCGGGGGTTGCTCAGATATGGCTCAGTTATTCCGTAATATGTCTGGTTAGGTATCTTGAAGAATTCGATACTTAAAAAGATTATTAGCAAACTTTTTCGCATTTAACTTCAACTGTGAAGGAGGCAATGGTGGGCTTGCGGGAGAAGTCGTCGACCTTAAGAGAATGTGACGTCACGCGTCACCTCGCACCACTCAAGTCGCATTTCGAAAATTTCCTAACATTCGGATTAATTGGTTATTCGGTATTTTTAGTTCTCGACACGAACGCGCCGCGTCGCCCTGATCGCTTCAGTTCGCCGAACGCGAACGACTTCGGTGGCCGCAGTAGGCCGTTGGGGTCTCTCACTCTTCCGCCGCCACCCCGCTCTGCGGTACGATGACCGCGCCACGGCCGCCGAAAATGGGCCATTATCCTCGGAATCACGAGGCTACTGGAAAATTTTATGCCGGAGTTTTAACGTATTCAGCCCCGTTAGTGATTTGGTCAATCTGTGAGACGCAGCTGCCAAGACGGCCGGACGCCCGCCTATACCAATATTATATGAGGCTCGTTGCGTCCACGCAAGAAGACCATGATAAACTCCATTCGGCGTAGAGAGAGAGAGAGATGGAGATGGCGAGACAGATATAGAGGCATCTATCGCGGAGTCTAGCATTTATAAAATCGACTCGTCCGCAGCAGTCCAGTCGGAAAAGACAGACTTGTGGCGCGAAGAACCGCGTTTAATTCCCGGGGCAAAAAATGTGTCCTTGAACCGAGAGAGGTTCAAATTCGTACAGAGCCTACACTTAACTGAGGAATGCGCTACATTTGAGCAAAATAAAAATCAGCAGCACCCCTAAGTGCAATTATTGACCTATTCTATAGTACACGAGGTGTATAAATAATTATAGGACCGAAGTGACCATTTCTAATTAATCATTTGACAACAATCAGTTACCCATCTTGACTTTCCCGGTGATTCCATTATAATCGGAGGGCGGATTTGAAATACCAAAAGCAGCTTTCTGCAGGTTGTACGGTGCATTTCGAAGCGGTAAACCAATTCGTTACTTGACTACAAATTGTTTAATTAAATTGGTCTAGGAAAATTATACTTTTATTTAACTTTACTCTATAATTCATTTTTTTTTAAATATTGCTTTATATTATTCATTCTTAAAACTAATACGCTCTTTGTCGCTCATATTTTAATAATATATTTTCCTTATAACCAAATCTCATTACAAATTTTACCCGCAAGCAGCCCAAAGGGGAGGAGCCTATGGCAGGAGTCGAATGTTCACATGTCTGGCACAAAATGGTTGTTTCTCTTATGTTACATGTCGTCACAAATCCAATTAATCTATCGATGATGTTTAGAAGTACTTACTTAGAAGAGGTAACGTTTGGTATAATTGTTGGAGGAATGGCACCTCCGTGGGAGTGCGGGTGTTCGGTGGTCTCCTAAAGTTTGCGAGCCACCGAGTACTGCGTGCGCCAGGGTCGTCACGAGGTGGCGACTCTAGCGCTGAGCCAGTTGCCCCAGGCAGGGGTCACCGGCTGACCCCAATACACACGCCCCCCAATATACACGGTCTTGGTTTCGGTTTCGCAAGTTTACTTTCGTCGAGTTCGGACGTTTTGCTTTGTTTTCCGTGTAGTACTTTCTCGCTTTGTCCGGAATAAAAGTCGCGCTCTTTGTCACTGCAATTCAATTCCCGGCCGATACTCCTAGGATTTATCTGGTGAGAGACGTTAAAGATACCTACCTAGGCAGCCAAAGCTAGACAAAATCACCAGGTTAACCACTGGAGGACTTCGTTTCCGACAAAGCTGGTAAGTGTTCTTAACAGTCATTTTTTAAATCATACTGTACACTTGCAGGACACTTACAGAAGCAAAGTTTGCTTCAAAATTGGGAGAAAATATCCTATAAAGTTGGTTGCTTTTTGCACTCTTTACACGTAGCTGTCACGCAATGCACTCATGCATGTACCGCATGCCTACCAACGCCTATTAAAGGGGCAGACAGTTGTTGGTGCCATCTTCCATGCATTACACACTCTCGGCATTTTATACATGTAGTTGGCGTAGGCGAGCACTCACTGTAAATCGAATTATTCCGCAGATTTATCAAGTTAGCATCTCTGTCGAGATATGAACGTGCCCGTGCGCATTCATAGAGGCGTCTGAATAAGTGAAGTATTAAACAGATTTCCTTAAACTCGTACATTAAGCCTCAAAATTGCTTCGTTTGCGTACGCTTCTTTTGCATTAAATTGGTTTTAATTAGAACTGGAATGACTATTTTGTGAAATTCCCAAATTTACAACAGCGCTGTAAAAAGCTGCACTAAAGTTCAAATTTGTATGCTCAAATTATGTATGATAGTTAACGATCCTTCAGAATATTAGTTCACTGTGAAAATGAAAATTAAAAAAATATTCTGAAGGATCGTTAACTATCATACATAATATGAGCATACACATTTGAACTTTCGATGAGTGCTGATTTTTACAGCGCTGTTGTGAATTTGGGAATTTCACAAAATAATCATTCCAGTTCTAATTAAAACCAATATTTATTAGAACTGGACACTGATCGTTACAAGTGCATTGCCTCTAGTAATGAATTTAGGCAGTTTTGATCACTCGCTCTTCATTGTATCACTGTATCCAATATATATTGAAGATGCACCAATTGGTGCGCTGTTATTTATATATTCTGTGTTAATATTATAATTTCAATGTTTTAAAAGAAAAGATTCACTTCGAACAAGAGAATTCAAATTTTTTTCTGTGACTATAATTCTGTCCTGAAATTTTGCTTTTCTCGTTTTCTCGCTGAGACACCGCGTCCAATCTCTATTTACTTACGCTTCTTCGTTTTTCATTATTTTTCCCCGACGACATATCTCGCTTCATTTCGCACAGACTGTTGATTCTGTAAAACTCTTTCCCGAGCCTTTTTGCATATGGCGTACTGTTGCTGTTACTGTCGTTGAAAAGCGGGATTGGAACACGCCAGCCTGGAGGCTCACGACGATTTCGTTAGACTGCGTTGGACGCTATTCTAGCACATAATCTCGTGAGACCAGAATTTAAACCAAACCATTTTTCAATATGTCGTTGAAGACTCCTCTGGGTAATCCGAAACTCAGATGAGTTTTTTAGAATGACTCGGTTTGGTTTACATTGGTCAAATCAATGAAGCCAAATTAAAGTCAATTTTTTAAAAACAATTTTAAATATACTTGCCAGCAAGTACCCTTTATTCTGTTATACTTATATGATTGAAGATGTAAATAGCTAATAGACACGTGAACCATTTATGTCATATACGACAAAATCGTTTACAGCATGTTTGATTAAATATAAATGTAGTGGTTACATTAATATGTAAGCGTTTCTGTAGTTTGATACTTCCGTTTGATGTTTCTTTTGGAAAAATATTATTTTTCCAAGTCGTTGACGATTTGGTTGATGCATCGAAAAAGTGATTACTGCTCTGCCGTTCACAATCGATTCTTTTAATTTTGTCCACTTGATCCGAACACATGGTCCTAGGACGTTACGTGAGCTACTGCTTTCACTGTACACAATAGGCCCATTATTATGCTCGCAAGAACTTGTGCAATAATTCAGCATTCAACTATATACGTTAAGGACCATATGCACAACGAAGGCTACCAAAGGCGCACAAAGAAAATAAAGAAAAGAAAATTTTAACCTTATCATTTGAGTTGGCGAGTGAGTGCTCAGAAAATCTCCAGTCAGCCACAAAACTATTTTGTCATTCGCTACCAGAAAACTTGTAAGTTAACAAGAATGACATTTTTATTATTTTTACAAGAGGGGTTCCCGGCTTTGCCTGGGTTTGCAGTAACCACCAATGAAATATAAAATTAATTGTTTAAATTTACC
>JAQGBY010003318.1:0-19665 GCA_034698785.1 Mycogona germanica
AAATATATTAAAACTGAGGGATAGGGCGCGTGCGCCGATTGTGGGTATGCGCCCTATCTGCGCGACTTTACGGTAGTGACGCCATCTGCAGTAACGCCAACGAATGACGTTATGGTGGACACCTCAAGGAACCACCGTTAAAAACGTCGGAAATACGCCATTCTTTCTTATCGGATAACCATATGTTATGGCTGACTAAAGACCTTCTAAAGTACTTCTAAGGTCTGATGATCGGGGTCAGCGCTCCTATCGTCAGAGCAACTACAAGAGAAAAATTGTCAGCAAGAAGGAGAGAGCGCATTTCGGATAGTTGGCGCGGGGGGGGGGTACATGAATAGCGAGGAGAGTTCACTGTCAGAATAGTTGTCGATTCCGTTTTTCCAATTTCGTGGATTTCTCAACGAGAGCGCTCGCGCACAAGCCGCGGACGATGAATCCAGGCAGCGCCACAGAACGAGTAATCCGCTTTGAAAGCATTTCTGAGCGTGCACACGGAGGCAAACACAATATGCCATATATGCAAAACCGCGAGAGAACATGTTTCGACGAAGAAATATGCATGACTGCGGCGGCATGTCGCATTGTCACCTGAGACCGGAAGCCTCTTCCTATCTCATTTTGGCAGGAGGGCAGAGTCAGATGATCAGGCGGTAGCTGAAGTTGACCGTTGACACTCAAATGTATGGGCCAGTTTACAATCATGACTCTGCACACCGCAAAATCACATCCCCACAAGCCTGAATAACTTGGATTATCGGGAGCGCCACCAGAAAACATCAATGCATATAGGCAACAGATCGGCCTAAAATAGAAGCTGTAATCAATCATTATTCGATCATCACGAGAATCTTTCATAGCAAGTGAACATTCTGTTTTTCCGTCTGTATTCAGTTAGTTCCCGTGAGTAAACAATATAACGTGACCTGACCCCGAAGCGTTTGCCGAAAACGAGGGTTCCATGTTCATCGAACACGATGAGCGCCTCAGAAGAAAATTATGTGAATCCGCCAAACTGCACACACACACATACACGCCTTGATACTTCTAACCCTTCTTATGTAAGAATTGTATTTTGGTTAAAATCATAAGAGAATTTAAATCACCAGCATGTTGTTTTTCAAACTTTCTTTGCATACACGTGTTACGCCCAAACAAAATGACATTTCCATCGAGCAGCTGACAGCGCTATCAGGTAAATGGGCCTTACATTTGATCAGAGGGTCTAAGGACGACACGCAGAAAAACAGCTGGTTGGGGGCCCACACGCCTCCGCGCAGGCTTGGCGCGATCGAAATTCAACGACAGAATCGAGATATTTCCCTGCATTTGCACTTTCTCCCAAGTGCAAATGCAATTTGGCCGCCACACATGCGAGGCTCAAATACGGATAGACGGGGGAGTGGAAGAGAACCTGCTTACCTATACATTTTTATTATTATACAATGATCGCACGCTGCATGTAAAAGAGCGATATATGCAAAGAGGGCAAGGCTCAAATAGACGGGGCGCGACAACGCCAATCGCCATCGAGATGATGGTTTAGTCTTGTTTTGAACTGCCAACGGATTGGATCAGTGAGACTCTAGAGGATTATTCGTTTATTTTGTAGCCTTATTCCTTTATTTAACGAGTTTTAATACCCCAAATAAATAAAAACTAATTTTATAAAACCTCTCTGACCTTAAACAGTTCACTTTTAAAATTAAAGAATTATATTTTAAAAATTGAAGACAACAAGGTCGGTATATTTGAAATTCATACGCTTGAGCAATTGGCGCTTCACGCAACTTTTAGATTTAGCAAAATCGATTAATCGACAAATATCCTGCAATGTTCAAAATAACGCACCATACAGCATGACGACAATGGGGAGGCGTCAGGAGTCTGATCTGTTAAGCATCTACTCGTATCTCCACACCTACCTCACAATGTGAAGAAAAAAAATATTGTGACCCAACTCAATCTCGAACAGCTGGCGACCGGCGGACCCACGAGAGTCGAACTGCGTGCTCATACATCGCAATGCCCGGCATGTTTATCTATGCACATCTCTCAGTCACACGACTGGGCACAAATTGAGGCATTGTTGGTCGAACATTGGGCAGAGCCAGAGCGCAAAAATATTTGCATGACTATGCTGGCATGCCGGCCGAGGGTGTGGCGCGGTTTGCTTGAGTGCTGACCCATAGATTGGTGACAAGTCTCTTCAAAGGCAGGCAGTACCTCTGTACCTAAAGTGTAGCTAATACCACGACTTATGCGGTGGAAATAAATTCGCATAGCCATGATTGCACAATCATAATTTTCCAAAATATTTGTTTTCGGTATTTTTAACTGCATGTTCGCAAATGAGTGACTTGCATTCGCTTTGACGAGAAACTACTAACAACAAAATAGATTTGAATAAAAATTGTTATCTATCTATTGTTAAAATAGATTTGGTCTAGCGTAAACTTAATTATGCGTAACTTACCGTCTTGGTGTCCGTATCCGCGTCCGCCGCCGCCACCACCACCACCTCCATATCCGCGTCCGCCGCCACCACCGCCGCCGCCGCCGCCACCGTATCCGCCTCGGCCTCGGCCACGATACGAATCGGGTGGTGGAATGGCTGCGTATGAGTCTGATCCGCCGCCTCTCATCGCGTGACTTGAAAAATGGAACGATTTCGGGGATCAAATTTAGTTCAAAATTTCAAAACGACCTAGCATTATAATACTTCATTACGCACTAAAGTTTTGAGCAAGTAGAAATCATTTTTTTTTGTGTGAAGTTTTGAATGCAAAAACGAAATAATTATTTTAAGAAATCGCCTAAAATCAATTAAGAAATAATAAACATACCCGAGCATCCTCATTCCTGGTCGACCCATCGACCCTCTCCGGTTGTTGTGTGCCATTCCGATCATTGGTCGGAAATTGGCGCTCTGCTCTTTCTCGATTTGTCCAGGTTTCAGAACGCGCGGTGGCTCACTATCAATACAGTAATAGAATCCAATCAGTTACATTTGTTTCAACGGGGTGAAGAATAATGTACTTTTAACTAAAAAATATATTGCTTACATGGCACCTGGAAGCCGTATCGCTGGGTACAGATGACCGGGCTCGAACTTCGGATCGCGGTACCTAAGACTGTAGGAGCATCAACATAAATTATGTGAGACAAACACAGCTTATCAATACACCTTATTATTTAATAAACTAATCACTAGAAAAGGTTATACACATGTTTGTTAAAAATGTATTTAGTTAAAGAAAAACATTTCCAACTGATAAATAGAAATTACTCAACGAATATTAATTAATTTCATAACTATCACATACAATTTAAAAATATTCGACCATCTCAATCAACTTCACCCCACCCCAAATGATTATAACTTTTAATTCTAAATTAGCGTACCCACTTCTATATTATGCCGCGACAATTTTTTATTTTTTCATATCCCATACACACAAATTAAAATAATCCATGTTGAAAAAATAAGGTGACGTTTTAAAGCAGATAAACAACTCACCAGACGCATCCGTTGTCACCCACATCCTCTAACCCGGGTACGGGTGATCTCACCACGCTAAGGAGAATACAAGATATACAATATTATACCACGTTAAGATTCGGAACACTCGCTACACCAACGAACCAAAGAGGGTTGAATGACTCAAGGCAACGTTCCTTAAACAAGTTTGGTGGTTTTCAGCTATTGGTCAAGGAGGTTCACCAGCGTTTCCGACCTAAATTTTGTATGGTCTTAGTCTGCTACATGATAGCCTGATCTGGGCTTGAGTCCCACAGCTTTAATTCCATTCAGAAGGAAGATCCAGATATGGTGGAATTTCACCTTTTTTAATAACGTTAGGCCCACAAAAAACGTAACATTTCATTAAATGATCATTAGAAGGAGTCAATTTTACTAGTCGTACTTTTCTTAATTGGACACAACCTTTGCGTAAAATCTCCATACTTTTCACAAGCAAGTCCTCCATGTTAACGAATACGACTCTTGTACTCTAATGCTTCTACCCTTTTTGCAGCGAAAAACAAAGAGTATCGGCAAGACACACGTACCCATGTGGCTCGATCGCGTCCTTGGCCAGCAGAATGATGCCAGAAACACCGTTGAAAGGAACGGGATTTAATTGGAAATCCTTTTTATAGTCTTTCTTTCCCTCGTACATGCCGACGAGATAGTCGTAGCCCTTGTGGTGGCGACCCACGTATAGACGATCGTCGCCTCGTATATTACGCCGCACTGCAAAATAAAAAAGAACAAGAACGAAATGAATATAGATTGATGGTTTCAGAATGATTTTTAAAAAGAGTAATCTGCTTTTTTTTTCTTTCACTATTTCAAAATACTGCTGTAAATAAAGCTGGTTATACTTAATAACATGAAAACATGAGATATTAACTTGGACCGAGACATCTTTTGTTATTGCGAATACGGTTTATTTGATTAGGTTGGATAATTTCAAGTTACGGATCTTGATTGAAGTGAACAAGTGTACGACTCCATCACTTTACTTTCCCGAGAACATTTCATCATATTCGCACAAGTAAACTTATTGTGCGGAGGTTAGGTTGAATTATTAGTAATGAGGAAGGAAGCCAAGAAACTAAATTTGTTCACTGGGATATTTATATGAACATACTGTACAAAAATTCCCAGGACTCAGCTACGCACCTTCCTCCTCAGTGAGCAGGGGATAAACGCTCGCTAGAGCCCGGAGCAATCTCCGCTCATCCACAAAAGGCAGCAGCGCTACACCCTGCCAGGCAAATTTCTTTCCGTTCAGGTCTATCTTGAAATCAATCGGATAGAAATCGATGATGGGTGAATCCTAGTGATAAACAAAAAGTCAAATATGAGCCAAGTTCATCAAGGTAATCATTAAGTATTTCGCAGAAAATGTAAGAATCTGCAAAGAAACAAACCCGCACCAGCAATCACAAAACCAAACCAGCTGTATTTCAATACGAGCATCGTACCCGAAAACAAATCAGTCTATTCATGCGCAGTTTTAGAAAAACCCATTAGCACTATTCACTAGAAAGAGGATTTATACCAAAGAGAACAAACGACCAGTACCGCTTTGAACATCAGTTCGCCCCACGGTTCCGGAACGTGTTGCTTACTGCCAGCTGGGAAGACGCCCATCAGTTGTTCGAGCGGGTTGAACTACATCGATGGAGTCCAGGAATAAAATCACAGGTAAAGTGAGTCATTAGTTATTAGTCTCAGAAAAGCCAAGAAACAATGTTTGCGGTGACGCAACGGTCAAGTGGACTGCTCCTATAAATTTAGTGAAATAACAAAATTCCCCTAACATGATTAACAATTGTGCAAAGGTCCTCCACAGATGGTGGAGCAAACTGCGACCAACTCATGTATGTGACTACGAATCTGTCCAGATTTAATTAATTTATGAAAGTTTAACGGCAAAAACATTATTACTTTAAAATATTTATTTCAAAGAAATGGTTAGTAAATTTCTTTTTAAATTATAAAGCACATTTTTAACGATAAATTGTGTCTACTAAAACGAATACAGCCCTACGCCACCAACACGCTTAAATCGACCAAAGAAACGTTGAGTAGACTAAAAAATACGCACTGGTTTGGTGTCCATCTCAAATTTGTTGTCGACGTCGCTAATGTTAACGAAGTCGGAGGCAAAGGGTGCGTAGTGATATGGGAAATACCACTTCCAGGAAGGGCAGCCCTGATAATAGTACTGCAGCACCCAGCACAGACCCTGCGCGTAGGCCGCCGCCACCTTGTAGCGAAACTCGATGTTGTCTTGGGATACCTCGAATTTTTTCTCGTAGTAACGATCACGCCAACCTTCCTCGTAAAGCCTGCAAGATAATTATAATGACAGGTGGGGTGAGGGGGGAATTATATTCTAATCTAATTATTCACCAAATTTTATTTTTTTTCAAATTCGACTTACTTGACGTCGTCCTGAGGCTCATCATCAGAGTCCGAATCCGGCGACTTCCTTTTCTGTCCTCTGTCGTCGCCCTACAAGCCAAGAACAATCACAAACGTGTCTAATCATCAATCCCAAATGTGTCGGGCAACAAGCATGTTTTATCAACATACAAATGATTGAACAACTTAAGGTCGAGGGAAGACAATCCAATCGGCGGAGGGCAGTCGGATGCTTACCTGAGAGTTGCCCTGCATTCTCGAGTTGTAGGCTTCTTGACGAGCGTTTTGCACGGGAGACGGATTGTTGCCGATGGGCTACAAACAGAACGGATGAGCAACGTTACGCAATCAGTCGCTTAAGATAATTTCTAATAACAAAATGATTACTGTAAAGAAAAACTTTTTGCGAACTCGCACTTGAAGGATAATTTTTCAGAGAATCATATGGAGCCGATGCAGTACACTTTTTTAAGAACAACTTTTGTTTATACAGGATTCAACTTATTTCTCACATTTTAGTGAGTTTAGCCGTAATTTCATAGTGCATAGTCCATAACATAGTGCAGTCCTTACCACGGGAGCAAACTGCCCCTGGGGCGCAAACCTGGCCCGCTGAGCTCGCATCCTCTGCTTCTTTCTTTTCATCCGGCCCCTGAACACAATCTGTGTGAAAATAAGGCGACAATGTCAAATGAAAACTATGTGGATTAGAAATTCCATGATCTGTTATTCCATGATGTGGCTTTGATAGCGATTGGATTAAGTGAGTGGATCCAACTCACCTCGTTTTGTTGCCTCTCTTTGAAAATTTCATCTTCAGCCGTTCCGAGATCTAATCAAAAAGGAATGAAGCAATCACCTACCAATTTCAAAAGCACTGTTGTAAAAAATACCTCCGACACTTTTTATACTTGCGCTAGGAGCATATGAGGGGAAAAGACATCTCACCTTTCAAAATCATTTGGACACGGTCCATAAAGACCATCCCGCTGTCAGTCAGGTACCCCTGAAAAAGAAACAATTTGCTTAAGAATTGATTCAAATGAATTCAAAATCTTTTTACGCACACAATTTTCGGCATACGCTAGATCATCCGCTACGCTAATATTTCAACAATATTTCATTGAATGGAAATCATAAACTAATTGTGTCAATATAATTTTCGTTGTTCTGATAGGTGCTTACCTCAGTCTTTAAAACTGTGGTTTTGTAGAGACGGATCAGGCGATCAATGGCCCCCTCACGGATCTCCAGCGAGGGCAGGTGGGGCAAGAAGTCATTACCCACGAAAAAGCACATGAAGACCCAGTCATCCAACGCCCTCTATGATATGACGAAAAACAAGAGGTAAACGATCGAATTAAGTTTCGCAATTAAATTTTTTATTTCGGTACAGTAAGACAAAACGTCATCTGACGAATATCCCATCACCCCATTCACCTCAAATTCGTAAGGAAATGGCAGGTTGGTCATCTCCATTTCACGTTCCAGGTACTCGCGCAGCACGTTCAACCGCAGAAAGATAAAATCGGTGGTCCCCGCCAGTGGCTTATTGAGCTCATCGAACTCGCCTTCCGGTACCCTGGCAGCGCCAGTGCAATCTTTTAGTTCATGGTCTAAAAAAAAGTCAGCAACAAATTAATTTCAACCAAAGTAACCAAAGATCACACATAATATATGAAAAATATCAATAAAGGAAATTCTGCAGCCATTTAGATGTTTCGCCACCGTGCGAGGATCGATTCGAATAAAACGAAATCCCGCGCTGGGAATCTGGGACTGTCGCCCCACAAGTCAGTATCTTTACCGACTGGGCTACCATGGTTCATACTCCGCAATCGTACTATTGCAGTAGGATTATCCAAAAAGTTAGAAGCGCCATTCACCGGCCGATGCCACCAGTAGACAATAGGAACCCAGATATATCCAACTGCTTTGCATTATTAACTTTAATACCAAACAGCCAATTGAATCACGTACCAGTTTGACCGCATAGCTCACAGGGCCGAGGCTGGTTGGGCTTGAACTCCTCGCGCACGATGGTGAAGTTGGGCTCGTGGGTGGCCAGCCCCAGCATGATGAGGTCGGCGTCTGCACCGCAAAGGCAGTGGCTGGTGTTTGGATCGTGGTCAGGACTGGCTCGCTGCTTGCGAATGTAGTCCATGATCTTGTGCTCGCCCTCACCAGGCACGTTGGCGTCCGACAGAATCACTTCGATGTTAGCCCAACCCGGATCCGAGTTCAGGCGCTCGTGCACGTAGTAGTGCAGGCAGTGTGCCAGGCGGTCCATGAACGGCGTGCCAGGAGTAATACAGTTGCTGTCAAAGTGGTCTTCTTTTTTCTTCTCGGGTGGCAGGTCAACGCCCCGTGCTACCAACGACTCTCTGATTTTGGCGATCTCCTCCACCTTCTCCCCCACCTCCTTGGAGGCGCGGAAACGCCTGGAGCGCTGCTGGTTCATCTTGGCTCGGGGCGCTACGCCATCGATAGCCATGTAGAGCAACCGGCGGGGACGCACAAGACGGAACAGGCGATCGATGTACTCGAAGATCAGAACCATCATCTCGTCCTCGTTCTTGGGTGCAGGTCTAAAACGATACAAACAATTATTCAAAAGCGGTATGTGGACAAGCTTCGCAACAATTAACTTTGCATCTCACTTGCACATATTCACGAGAAAAAAAAGCACATCCTCGTTTGGTTGATCATAATGTTGATCAGCATGACTCACCTGTCTTCTGGATGACAACAGGGATGGATAATTCCGTTCATATCCAAATAAAGATTATCAAATTCGAAGTTGTTCGGATTGGGCTTCGAGCTGTCGATTGGAATATTAACACCGTTCACATTTTGGATCTGAAAAGATAAAGCAGTCGCCCAGAGTTAGCCTACCACACACTCAATGTTTAATATCAAAAGTAGATTTATTTTTATAATTTCCCCATAACTGTAGTCGTTGCACTACAGGCGTTTCTGTACCCCTCTTGGTGCTTAGGCACTATGCGAGAGCACATTTTCACCAGTACCCCGGGATCTAACCCAGGACCACCGAGCCAGTTAGTCGCAATACCAAGTCAACATAGGAACACAGGAACATAGGAACTTTTTGTTGGCAACGACAAGTCGTATTTGTTTTAAAATTGCCTAGGTATAGTAACAGCCCATTCGTCAGGATCATTCGACTTGCTCGGAAGTGGACAAAGTTTTTAAAAAATCTAAAAGTTTCTTAGTCACACTCCCACTAACTAAAGTGGTAACACGACTACACTCCCGACCAACCATTGGCATAGCCAGACCAAGAGTCGTATAACGGTTTTTTAAAAAATACAGAACGAGAGCTGTCCTCAACAAACAGGTCATTATTTGGGTCCTCTGCTCAACACCTGATAGACACAGGCATCGGATATCTCGTTTGACAACATAGATAGTTTCAACGCAGGGTACCCTAAGCCTAACAGCGTCACAGCGGTCCCGGCACATTAGGCCTAGCACTCGGACCTTGATTGATTACCTTTTCTTCGACGCATTCCACCACAATCGACGGGTACTTAGTACTCAACCATCGGAAAAAGGCTGGGACTCCCATTGCCACTTAATGTTGACAACAAACAACCAAATTTCAAATGTTAAAACAATAATTCCTACAGACACATGTGCCTGACAACTTCACAGCGCGAAAATGCAACTCAGTTCAGGGGTGGGCGATACTACCAAAAATATCGATAGTATCTATATCCTTTCGGTTATCGATAGAGCACTAGTTACTAATTTTCAAAACTGACAGTATCGTGATAGTTTGAGATTAGTCGTCAGCGGCAGCACCTTCCCATTGAGCATTTGGTGTACGCCTTCGGCTGATACCGATGGCATGAGAACTGGGTTAGGACATTGAACACTGTTAGGCCCTGCCCAAGTGCCAAAAAATAAATATAAATTAAAATGCTGGGCCCAAATAGTCTTATTGCCGTCATTGAGCTGCCCCCCCCGACACCGATTGCCACTGAAGATTCGATATGTATTTGTATCGATAAGTCGATGTAATTTGCAACACGCTGGAGTGTTGTTTTGGTTTAAGTTTTTAGCTGACCATGGGCAAAACTTACAATCAGTGCAAAGTTATTTGTTGTAGAAGTGCCGTAGGAGAAAAACGAACTTTTCAATTGTTTCCAACCAACTTGGAGAGGTAAAGTTGAGGCGCTTCGAATGTCCTTCGATTATTTGGTACTGCCTGCCATTTTGGTAATTGTTCCCAATGGCTTCCCCCGATGTCCTTCAATAAATGCAAACGTTCGACAACCAATAGTAATTGATTAAAACTACTATTTTCAGAGCAAATAAATGGATCGATTTCTGTCGCAACCCGGTCCATCAGCGGGGACCCATCGAAAAGCTGACCTATTTTCAATACGTGTGCAACGACCACTTCAGCAACCTGGCCTTCACGAACCATTTGCGGCAGCAACTGAGACACGATGCCATACCCACAAGGTGCAAGGCCTCCAACTGCCGTTTCCACCCAGCTAAGCCACGCGTCACCATCACGCTGGACCGACCCTATGTGGCCGAACGCGACATACCGGCCGCCACTGATCACCTCCTACAACGCCCAACCTGGTCACGCGACCACATCGTTGTCCGCCAACCCATGGTGGCAGGTCCGGCAGATGGTAGCAGTCGTACGTCCACCGCCGCTGCTCCAACCACCTCCGACGCATCTCCTAAGTCTATCCGGCGGGTGCCCCGCAAACGGACACTGACTCTCGAGCTGGAACGAATCGACGACCCGCGACCACCTGCAGGCACAAAGAAGGTGCTTCCACATGGCCACCTACCAGTGAAATTCCGGCGCAATACATTCAGTCGTCCGGGTTTCTGGATTGATAGTCGGACTCTGAAGAATCGGTCGCCCGTCATCTCTTCCCAACCGCTTATGGTGACATCATCACTACGTGACAGCGACATCATCACGCCTGACGCGTCGAGCAAGTTCCGCAGCTCGGACATCGTTTGGAGCATCATCGAGATTGCGCAGCCGCCGTCAGACGGTAACATCGCCAATGTCGTCACTCACACAGTGGGCAATAATGTTGAGATCTCTGCCGCTGCCACGCCCACCGTCCGGCCCAGTCAGCCTAGCACAGCCAAGACGATTGACGAGAACGACCACTTGGAGACGACGCTTGTAGGTCATAACGATTGTCATTTTCCAGTGTTCGCCAAGTTGGTGTCAAACAAGCTGAGCAGGGTGCCCGTTGAACAGATTGACCACTGCAGGAGGCTAATGTTGGATGCGTTGGACTGCGCGGCGGATAGATTACTGGGAACAGATTCGAAGATTCTGAACCCCGAACACAATGACTATTACGATGCTTATCCGTATGCTGCCACGGATGGGACCAAGACGGGGGCCAAAAGACAAGTTATAGACAAAGACCAGCAGCAACCATTTCACGTCGAGCACAGTTATTCGCGGAACTGAATAGTAATGCAATTACAAATTTTACCCGCAAGCAGCCCCCAAGAGAGGGGCCTATGGCGGGGGTCAAAAGACCAGTTGGGGATAAAAATGGATTTATTTTAGAAGGCTCTGTCAAGCCATTCCACTGTCTACACCCTCTAGGGTTTTCTCTAGGGTTTCAAATATGACGCAGATGTACATTGAAGCTCGTTCACCATTCTAGTGTGGCCCCTTCTACTTCTTTTAGGAGCTGGGCACATAATTTTCCCGATATCAACATTACAATCGCCCTTTGGTAAAATAAAAAGATTTCAGAAGTATTTTTTTTTGTGTATGAATTGTTGGAAACTACTTTCGATGGTGGAATTGCTCGTGGATGGTGGATGGTCGAGTAGTTGTCGGGCGGCCGAACGGTGCAGGATGGAGTACCGGCGGAGGTGCAGGAGGCTGCCCAGATTGTTCGGTTCGTGGGGGCAAAGCGGTGCGGACGTTGCTGCACTTGTCATCGAGGTGGCGAGGCGGGTGGCCAAGGTGCTCAGGTGCACCCGGATCGTGAGGAGGGGCACATTTGAGCAGACATCAGCAAGTCCTTTTTCCGCTGTGCAATTCTACTTTCTATGGTGTCGAGTCTATGGCACAGGCAAGGGGAAAGGGTGCACTGCCTGTGTTCCTCCTCTGGGTGTGTGAAGGTCTCAAATGTGGTTGTGGTCGGGCTCCATGATTCATTAAAAAATCAGCATTCTTTTCAGGCATTTGAATAAACAGCGAATTTCAAGAAATACTATTATATCACGTTACAAATACAAAACTAGTTATTAAAATAAAATAAACTTTCTTTCTAGTGAACTTAATCCAATCGGAACATCGAATTGGACATCTGAAAAAATAAAAACGAACATAGAAAATTATTGAAATACACTTTAAATTTCAAAATTCAAAACCATCGGGCCTGAAGATATAAAAATTAATCATAACACTTAACATCAACGAAATAAAACACCAAAAATAATTAACTATACCATTCCCGAATTCCACTGCGCCCTTGACATTTCAATTTTACTTCATGTCATTTCACTCTGCCCGCTTTTTCGATCATATACTTAAGAGATCCGCATCGCTTTTTTCCTGTTGAACTCGAGAAATTCTAGGAAGTAGATATTCCAGCTTTTCCTTGAGTTTGTCCACGAAGGACATCCTTGAGCAGGTGGCCATCTTCAGCGCCACCAATATTTAAATTCCGCGGCTGATCTTTGCCAGCTTTACGGCTCACCTAGCGCCATCTAGTGTGAATTTGTGACAACAGCGAATAGTTCACTATTGATAGTTAAAATACTATCAATATTTGAATTCCGCGCCTGATCTTTGCCAGCTTTACGGCTCACCTAGCGCCATCTAGTGTGAATTTGTGACAACAGCAAATAGTTCACTATCGATAGTTAAAATACTATCGACAGTATCGCCCTTCCCTGAACTCACGTGGATTTGCTAGGTATGTAATCTGTTTTTCATTCAATATTTCAATGAATTATGCAGTTTCAAAGCACTAAAATTACTCAAAATTAGCCACAATACGATAATAAATGATCAAAGACTTGGACTGTTTGTCTGGTTTGTTGATTTGGGGTGGAAAAGTGAAATATTTTGGGATCAAAAATGGCATTTAGGTTAGGCCTAGTTCTACAGCATGCCACATGTCTTCCCACCGATGCCATACGTGGCTTCAAATAGTGAGACTTGGCCTATGGCACTGATATAAACTGGACACTTGAGATATTATTGAAGAGCTTGCATAAAGTTAATGAAGGGAAAGTTTTCTGTGGTTCAATATGGGTCATATTTGAGCAGGCACCAGTGCGGCGCTATCTGATAACATTACAATAGATCTAGGGTAACCAGATACTTGTACGCTGAACAGTCTTTAGTGGTGCCCCAGAAAGTGAGTAGTCATACAGCAAAGGATCCCTAGATCTGGATTTGTCAACATTCAGTTGTAGCTGCCATTTTTTTTACACCAATCAGCTATAGAATCTAGGTCCTTCTGAAGCTCCCTGAGTCCTGTTCACTCCCTACTACTTCACATATATCTATTGATTAATCACCAACCTGATCTATTCCAGACCTTAAGATGCCGATTAAAGAGGTTGACAACGATGCCAAAGGCGGCGATTTCAAAGCGGCGGTTAGTCGTCGGCGAGCTGTTCGGAAACGAAAGCTGGAGCAGATGACCGAGCCCGAGTCTGTCGAGATGGAACCCGTCGCTGGTGGTTCTGCCGACTTCGGCGCCGTCGCTGCTGTTACTGACACCAGTGCAACTAAGGATCGTCCTCACTTCCCACCGTTGAAGCGCGCCAGGGCTCAGGTTAGCCGAAATCATAAATCACGCCAGTAGAATGGGGCGTTATTTGACTATTATGTGTCGAATGTCTCGAATGAAATGTTTCAAACCCTTTGTTTCTACTTATAAATTTGAAGTGACCGTCGCTTTATCCTTGTTCTATTTATATAATATTTTCTTTCGTCTCGAGCAGGTTGGGGAGGAGGAGATCCGAAAAGTTGTAGTACCGGCCAATCGATATTCCCCACTAAAAGCCAATTGGCTGAAAATTTTCACGCCCGTGGTGGAGCAGTTGAAATTGCAGATTAGGTTCAACCTGAAAACAAGGAACGTTGAAATCAGAGTAAGTCTGGCGCTGT
Source organism: Mycogona germanica (assembly GCA_034698785.1). Lineage (NCBI taxonomy): Eukaryota > Metazoa > Arthropoda > Diplopoda > Chordeumatida > Chordeumatidae > Mycogona > Mycogona germanica. Next base: position 14,091 of record JAQGBY010003318.1, read on the forward strand.
AGGAGCAGCATTGGAGAAACTTCTCTCTTCACGGTTTTAGTCATTTCGAATAGGTGGCTTATTTGCGCTATATTTTTTTTAAACTCCAGACCAGCAAAGAAACCAAAGAAGAAAGTGCGCTTCAAAAGGCCTGTGACTTCGTCAGCGCCTTCATATACGGATTCGATGTGGAGGTTCGTTATTTGCTTGTAGTTCAGTGCCGCTGTCAGTAATGTTACGCACAATGCGGTGACGTAATCACGTGATTAGTTGAGCGCTTAATTTCATTGTTTATTTCACCTTAGGATGCCTTGGCGCTCATTCGTCTTGATGACCTCTTCGTTGAAACTTTCAAGGTGCAGGACGGTAAGTAGTCGTGGTTTCATTCTTGTTCTGTTTTTTTTTTAAATATATTGCAGGCATACAGTTTTGAAGACATGATAGATCGCATATTTTTGGTTTCGACGGTGCCTGGTCATATTATCGATCTCGTGACTTGGCGACATTACAAAATGGTTAATTCGCTGCACTTGTAAATTACTTGTAAAATACAATTCAGACTAGAATTATTTTAACTCATCACCGAATGTTAAATCTTTTTTGCGCGTAAAAGTGGCACCAGTAACCTGTGGTTTTGAGGTATAATGGATAATTAGACGGATGTGTGGTCAATTCATGTACGTTTCATCCATCGGGCATGCACATGCAGGAGACAACAAAAGCTATCTGAATTTCAACAATCAATCTTTGTATATAAAAAAAACCACGCTAAAGTTTACAAACATTCAGCTAATGTGTGTTGTGCTTCTTTCCCGCAGTGAAACCGTTGAAAGGTGACCACCTCTCCCGGGCAATCGGCAGACTGGCGGGAAAGGGTGGCAAAACCAAGTTCACCATCGAGAACGTCACTAAAACGAGAATCGTGTTGGCTGACAGGTAACATATCCATGACGATCCCTTGTATCGCCATCCTCGTTTTCCTTCTATTGCTCTTGTAACTCGGTCTTTTGTTCTTACAATTATGCAGCACAGTGCACATTCTCGGTTCCTACCAGAACATCAGCATCGCTCGTCGGGCGGTGTGCAACCTAATTCTAGGTAAGATTTTATTGCGATTTTCTGTAGAAGTGTATACTCAAGCATTTATCGCACGTTCATCATTTTTTGGTACGTCAGCTTCACGCGGATTTCAATGATATAGTGGCCTTAGGGTTCTTCTAAAACGTTCAAAACCATATTTTCGTTGGGCGCCTCCTCTCAAGTACCCTATATTCTAGACCTTTGACTGTTCTAATAAATTGGCTGGTATTTTTTTCGATTTCAGGAAGCCCTCCCTCCAAAGTATATGGAAGTCTTCGAGCTCTGGTCAGTCGATCGAGCGAAAGTTTTTAACGGCGAAACAAGTGAGGCCGGCAGTTTCTCCCGAATCTCCCCAGAGATGCTGGGTAAGAATATGTGCACTGGCTACCAAAAAACTATCTACATAGGCATCCCAATTATTTATTTTGTTGCATCGGCGAGTGTTGAATCGCATTTGCATGTGTTCAGTTAAAAAAAAGTGTTTTGTGAAACAGCTGACACCCGGATTGTTTTTACAAAGTACAAAATAACGTGTAAAAATGAATGGGTGCGCACGTTCACGTTGAACGTTTTCTGCGCCAAGCCGGTGCTTTGTTATTTACACTGTTTAAATAAAATAAAATCTCAACTGAAAGTTCTTATTTCAAATCATTCATTTACCCTTGAAAATGATAGGGAATTGCGCAAATATATTTTGTGGGCATTTCCAAGTTTTTGCGGAGACATTTAAGGTCGGGGATATGATGGATCTCCCTAATCAGTCAACACTGTATGTTTCACACTTGACCCAGAAGACATGATAGAAACGATTATGCTCGTCACTGTTAATGTATTAATCAACATTTTATTTACTATATTCAAGGCTAAACGTAGACAAAATATACAACGTAAGAAATGGCCGCTGCAAGAATAAAGTATAATTAGGATCTATCAACACCACGCAGAGCCACAATATTTGCAAAATCTTTAAACATTGGGGTTTCACTGAATTGTTTACCACTTGCAATATTAGATTAACTTTACAATCTTTTCAAGTGTTAATGAAAACTTATCTTCACGAAAAATTGTGTTTTAAACTTTTTCTGAAACAATATCTTAGAAATTCTATTTAAAAAACTTATACTTGTAGTTAGAATTAAGATTAAGATATTATAGAATTAATTGTTGATGAAATATTAAAAAATGCAATGAAAATCTAGTCTTATTTAGCGATCTTTCATCACTATTTGGCAATAATTTCATTAAGAAAAACGGGGAATTAATTGAAACAAGGGAGTAGTGTTTAAAAATAAAACCACCAATAATTAACACGAGTGTTTTGTACAAAATATACACGGGCTGCACACTGAATCCAAAAAATGCGTGCAGAAAAGATAAAAAATTGTAAAAATGCCAACAATTGGTCGTCACTTAACATAAAACAAGAGTGAATATTGAATATCAGAACAGCATATGTGTAACGGGATAAGAGTCTTTGCAGAATATGTTCTAAAAGACTGATAGATGGACGCGATAACAAAAGGACATCGAAGAAATGGTGATCAAGGAAAATAAAAGGACCTAATCCAACTCTTTGCAATCGCACATGAACATGCTCATATACTGTATATACACTCTTGTGTCCAATTGTTTTGTCATCTGGCGTTGCCCAGTAACTCCCTTTCTGTTGGAAGAAAATCGTATTTACAGCTGTGCAAAAGGGGGTTGGGGAGGTCAGGTTAACTTGATTATTGGTGATATGTCTTCTACGGGATGAATGGGTAATTTGTAAGTTTGACGGCTGTTTGCTACAATGAACGAAAATTATTTTTTAAGTACTCAAACGTAACGTACACATATCTATGTCGAAATTCTTGAATGTTTTATTTATTTTTTAAAATATCTGTCCATCAAGTGGTTAGCTACTGTCATGCGAGGTGTCAACATGAATTGAACTCGCCCAGTTTCAAAAATGTTTTGAATTAATTTAATTTTTTTTTATTAATTGTTGGTATTTCAAATTTTAAAAAATGTGCACGAGTATGTTTGAGTTCTACCTGCGAAACCAGTGGGCCTATGGATTTTGCTTTAATAAATTTACTCCAACTAGGCCCAGTAACTAACACATATCCCATTTCTACAGTATTATTTGTACTATCAAAAATGCTGGCAAGGGCGAAGGCCATGCTAAAGCTAACGTCTACAATTAGTAATACTCTTTATTTTTGTTCAAACTTATCCGGCAGTAACACAACTCGCAAGACATAGTTTGGCAACTGCGAATACAGGGTCCAGCCCCAGTTTGGTGATCGGGATACGAGATTACACCAGGCTGAGGAGTGGGAAGGGGGTTCGACAAGAGTGGCGAGAAAGAGAACAAGAGTGTGACACAGATCGAGGCTGAAGATGGCAAAAATATTTCGCGAGACGTTATCAATGAAAGAAAATGATTGTACTTTTTAAAATTGCAATAGGTGATGGGAGGCAGGCTCGAGACACCACATCGAGTGTCAGGTTATTTTTATACATTAGAGCAATTCAGTTGTTCAGATGCAAACATACGTAAGGTGCGTTATTTTTTTTTTAAACTTGCATCATTTAAGGCGACAATAAACCCAGGACGTCTCCCAAAACGAAACATTAAGAAAATTCAGGACGTTGTTTTTTAAATCTTCACATAAAAATATCGCGTCATTCAATACTTTTTTTTTAAAAGCGACATTGGCAAAAACTGCGATTGCGACAATTACGGAGATAATTGGGAGGAGGGTGTATATTTCATAACTTTTTCGGGTTTGTCAGACACCCTTAAACAATTAGCGCGCACGCAAATTGATTCCCCAACAGCTAATTGTGACAAATCTTGGCAAACTGATTGTCAATGTGGGAGAAACTAGATCGGCGGTGGCGGAGAGGTGTACTCCAGGGGAGAAGAATCGTATTTGCAAGTGCGATACAGCTAACACTACGACCGGTGCGATGTTGGGTGAGAAAGCGTGATCGGGGGCAAAGGCGTTAGGTCGACACGTCCCCGTAATCGTTGTTCCACTTCTCGTAAGCACCCAATGTTGAAGGCGACACGCTGCGGCGGATTCGTCTGAGCGCTTCCAGGAAATCTTGGAAATTGATGTTTCTAACCTGAAATAACAAATAATTCGACAGTCTTTGCATCCACGCGTTTCATAATAATCACCAACCTGATCCTCATATCACAACAGGAGTTTCTGTATCCCTCCTCTCTGTGCTTAGGCACTATGTGAAGGGTACATTTTCACCTGTACCCCGGGATCGAATAAGCGAGAGCCCGCGCCGGGAATCGAACCCGGGACCGCCGAACCAGTCAGTCGCTAAACCAACTCCGCTACGACTACCAGTCGTATCGCAGTAATATAACTTACCTCTTCTGTGTTCATAAACTTTACTTGGTCGGGATGAAGCTCTGAAAAAATAATTGACGATAAATTAACAGAAGTTCTCTTTCGTTTTCTCAACGCAAATTCAGCCCAAATTTACTCACCTCGTATGGGGCCGAGGGCCGCGTCCTTGGCCAATGCGGTGAGGTCACTTCCAGAGTAACCATCAGTCAATCTATACAAAATAGGATATATCCATTCGATAATTTCACACAAGTATAAAACTTAATAGTTTTTTGCATTTTAGAATTCGTCTAATCGCGATAACATGTGAAAGTCAAACACGATTTTTAGTGATTTATTTAAAGTCGCTTACAGCATGAACATGAGGCAGTAATAGTTATTTTACCGGGACAGTTTTTCCAACTGCTTGCTCGAAAGCGGGTTGCTATGCTTGGAAAGCAGTTTCTTTAACAGCGTGACCCGGGTCAGCAGATCGGGCAGGGTCACGTACACCCTTTTGGGAAATCTCCTGAGGGCGGCTTCATCAAGCTCCTGCGGCCGATTGGTCGCACCCATCACCAGAATTCGTTCATCGGCTTCAGCGTGAAGCTAGGCGATACCAGCAACATGAACAGGAGATTAGATTTTGGAAACTCATCTAAATATTGCATTCAAAATAAAATATTCATAATAAATTCATAACGAATTCATAATCCTTTTTCATATCCTTTTTTAACATTGCATTCAGATTGATTAACCAGCATTCAAAGAGGAAAAAATTAATCTAAATGTTTAAAAAAAATCGCAAAAACATATCTGCAAATGTAAAAGGGCCAGTGATCAAATACGACACATTTATTTTCATTCATAAGTCGTTAATCCGAAAAGGCAAAGTCCTTTTATTCGTTATCTGTCAACGCAGCACTGTTTAATAAAGTATGCAAACTCCATACCCCATCGAATTCCACCAGGAACTCTGTCTTGAGTCTGCGACTAGCTTCGTGTTCGTTCTCCTTCCGTTCAGTCAGTAGAGAATCAACCTCATCTAAAAGAACATTGAATTAACATTTAATCACCATTAACCGACCACAGATCATAAGGTCTAGAGAAATATGGTGGGACAATAATTTTAAATATACCGATGAAGATAATGCTTGGTTGCAGTTCCCGGGCAACAGCAA
>JAQGBY010003319.1:0-19662 GCA_034698785.1 Mycogona germanica
TTTCCATTTCCTTGGAATTAGTGTATTTTCATTTATTCTACATCTGTCTCGGCGTGTTTCACAACACCTTCAATATTACGAATTTGTCGCCGATTCAAGATTGCAGTCCATCATCGGTTGCCGTCTTCATCGGCTTCTACAATACTATTGCAATGCACTTGGAGTATTTTATGATTTTATACAGAGTATTTCAAGGTGCTCCGATTATCTTGGAAAGTATTACCGGTTCACAAACGTTATGCAACCACGCCACTAGAGCACGATTTGTAGACGCATTTCATCGCGCCTGGATCAAGCGATGCTTGTGTCGAAAATAGTACCCCGAAACCCTTTAGAAGATTGAAAGTATGTTACGAGAGCAAGCCATTGCAGTCCTGTATGCTGCATGATTAATGGTGCTTCTATATGGTCCGTCCATATTATCTGTTTAGCATATTCGGTGTTACTACGGATATATAACATATCACTCATGCATCTTTATTGTTGTCACAAATGTTGCGGTCCTTAGGTCGTAATCGACCTCGCTCCGATCATATATACTGTATATATGCGTATAGTTTGCCCGTTAATAAAAAAAACTTCCTGTCGAGCAATTGTCACGGAAAAGGCACACACCCTCTGGCGGCGAAAGAATTTAAATATAGACACGTGGGCGGCTGAGGCGGAAACCTGGCCAACTGACGCGGCGGTCCACGGTCTAGAAACAGGACACGGGCCGCCATTCAATTAGACGTGGCCAACGATTTATATATATATACGCGACGGACGACGCTTCCAACACAATGTAATTTCCGGCCTAAATATGCGCGCGTCGCCAGCACTCGGAATTTCAGCGAAGATTAACAGCCAGCGATTCTCAAACTGTGAGTCGCAATTTCGAACCTACATGTCCTCCCCGTTACACGTCATACATATCGGAGATTCAATTACATCGTTACGGTTACAATCGACAGATGGTATGGTTTGTTGACAGTTCCCACCTCTAGATCAGTTGAAGAAATACACTTCCAGCGATGAAAATTGCAGAATACTGCCACCAATCAAATGACGAATTGCGAACCACCTAACCGCGAACCGGAAACCGCGGCATTGTCACGATAATGGAGTAAACTGTTTTGTGATGCACATGTATACTTGAAGATAGAAATGAATACTAACGAAAATTATGTAAGGCAATAAAAAATTTGGTAAACCCTATGTAAGAATTTTGTTAATGTCTTACAGCGTACTTGTTATTGTCTTATAACGTACATGTACGCCTGATGTCGCCATTACATTATTTCTAAATTATTTATAGTTGAAATTCTAATAGCATTTTATTTGTGTTTGCAATTGAGAGAAAATGTGTCCGGATTCGAAACAAATAATGAACTCTGCAAGACATCCCTATGAATTTTACCATTGTGAATGGGCAAAACGAAGAACGAACAGAAATTGACAATAGCACCTCTGTAGTGTTTTGGTATGGGATATGCAGCACTTTATGAGGGACTTCCGACTCAGTATTTGTATACCCTTAATTACGCTCGTCGGTGTCGCTAGGGTCGCCTCCGTTGATCGACCGCGGTAGGACAGCGGCCTTCTCGAAACGCACGTTCTCGTTGCTACCTGGCGAGTCACTTATCGTCATCACCCTCCTGCATCCACTAATGAAAACACAACAAACGCATAAATAATGAACGGAATGCCGATGCCTAGTCTCTCTCCTACGATGACCGTAAAAGGAAATAACGAAGCTCGACGCTTTTAGTTTTACCAGTGACACCGTTGTCGGAGTCCCGTGGACTTGGGCCAGAGCGCAAACCATGCAGCCGTTGGTGACGCCCTGCGAAACCGGATTGACTATAACCGATAAGCTAATGCACTCGCCGAATTACAATATACCTAATATAACCACAAATTATTAATAAATGATCATCTTCGCATACTTTTGATCCTCAAAATCTAAAACATTTTCACTAGATCATAGAATTTGTTATGAAAAAATTAAAATTAATATCAGGTTTGGCGTATACAGCGCCTCTAGCTGCGGCAATTGCAGGGTTTGAACCCACGACCATTCAGACCACAGACCCTTACCATTCACCTATTTATGGGCCGATGCTAAAAGTAAAGTATTTTGTGCTTGATGATTATTTTGTGACTTTCGATTACAAATGTTTACCACGTAATGGCAGAGCTGTATGAGCTGTGAGTCACATTGGAAGCAAGTTGTTTCAGTGCTGGCTAATATGGTATCTGTAGTGAATGACTTGCGAACCGGTTTCAATTTAAAAATAAGTACAATTTACAAATTTAAATTCAGTTCTTCCAAAGCAGTCTACTTGAACAAACGCCAGTATACCGTTCATATATAGGAGTATTTGATGCACCGTCTGCATCGAATTTATACGAGACATATACACAGGTACCCTGGTATATAAACGAGAGCGCCGGTAAATAATGGGCGTCGTTTCCTGAAACTGTAAAAGTGAACGCGTACAAAGGGAGAATACAATTATGACGTGGGCCCCGGCTCACGGTTACGTCGCATAATAACTGTTAGAAGGAACGGTTTGCATACGAGATTGTCCGAGAACAGAAATTGGTTGTCCATATCACTCAAACATATCTTCGTTATATGATAATCTTCAATCTTTTGTATTCATCCAAACTAGTATATATAAAACAAGAACTGTAGTCATTTATACAGTAAAGATATTTATGGAAAACTGTTACGAGCATTACGGTGGTATTATGAAAGAACGCGAGTTGTGAACTAAAATAAATGTCAATCACTTAGAGCATACGGTGTCATGAAATGACTAACATAATTTGCATTTGATAATTTTATTAATGAAACCGTGAAAATAAATATATCGTAAATGGTGAAGTTTATGAAAATCCCTGTTGTACGCATGTCTGGAAATAAAATCTCGTCATTTTTTCGTTAACTTCAGACACGAAACGTCTAACAAGCAATCCTTTCTGTTTAGTTTATCATAGTTTTTTTCTACGAGGATGATGAATGCAATTAAGAATACACAATACATCAATACACGTATACGGCTAGATGATGTACGATGAAGCATAATAAACCTTTTTAATGCAATTTTCAAATTGTTATGCTGTAAACTAATATTCTAATAACATAATTAAATTCACAAGAAAAAAAAACTTGGACTGCCTATAATTGGAGCACTCACCGGAATTATAAGTCACTCAGTTTTCCCAACTCGAAACGAGAGTCCGCAACTAAGCTCGGCGATAAACCATCTCTCATAGAGAATCTGCCAAAATAAAATTGGATCCATTCTAAGCCCAACCTAATTATGTTTGCACGCTGGAGTACCGCAGCTATGAATTCTAAATCAATGGCTGATGTATTGCAATAGATTAGAGCGAGCGGGGCCTATTACTTCGTTTAGTGCATCGAGTCTACAGTGAAGCTTTCATGGGCATTGGATTACAGGGTGTCCTCTAGATTGATTTGTATGAGCATTTGGTCACAATTTTTTTTTGTTCTAATCAACCGTAGTCAACTGCATTACAGGCGTTCTGTATCCCTCATGGTACTTATGCACTTTACGAGGGGGCACGTCCAGTACCCCGGGATCGAAATTTACGAGAGCCCGCGCCGAGAATCGAACCCAGGTCGTAATACCGACTGGGCTACGACGAGTTTTTTGATTTTTGGAATTCTATTAGTTGGAGTGTATCAGGAAGAGTTGCCTAGCATCTTTGTTGCTGAACTATAAAGTTTTATAGGTCGAATGGTAATGCCGCATGTTTGATTAGGTTTCTCCGTATGATACGATTACCAGACTCATTTATGTTACCAAAATTTTGTTCTATTACTTTGTGCATGTAAAAATATAAGTAACTTCTTAATCTTATTAATATAGTCTTCACGGTGCCGGGATCATTTTGTAATCATTGTGACAGCCCTGAAACGGAAGGCGAACACTTGATTATAATAATAGTCTTCTATAATTTAAGAAGAATTAATGAGAAGAGAAAATGCGAAAACTGGCAAACAAATTGACTGTAAATAAGAGTTTGCCACTGTTCGTCTTACATTTTGGCGCTGCCCGAACTCACTTTTAATTCTGATATTTCAATATAGACGTCCTAGTACGTCATTTCAATCAACTTAAAAATAAAATGGGGGTTAAAAATGCTTTTGTATTTTAGCATGTTCGAAATCATTGCAATAACATCTTACAAGGTGTAAGGTGTAAATTAGTTGACATGCGCACTATCGAATCGATTACATTCTGTATGCACCAAGAATGTTTTTAAAAAGTCTTGCCCGAAAATAAACAAGCATAATTCGAGTGTCAAGACATTGAAACGTCGTTTTGTTCTTTGGAGAAATGACTTGACCAAGACAGTCCCGGGTTCGATTCCAGGCGCGGGCTCTCTTTTATCCTAACTCGAGATACTGGCGACGATACGAATCTCCAAAAGTTTGAGTAGCAATAAAGCAACCACATAGCGATCCCAAATCATAAAGACATATTGCCGAGGCCTCAGGAGGATGACACGCAGAAAACATATTGCACCTTTACGTCTGGGCACGATATATGCGTACTGAGGATAAAAGAACTACTCTGCATTATTAATAAACGCCACTCTACATGTACGGTATATATCTGTATGTGCGAGCTCAATGCACGAAATGTGGAACAACAATTTTAACCACAAGAAAACAGTAGTTCTCGCGGGGATTTGTACCAGATACCATTTTATGCAGTATTCACGTGCACGACATAATAAAGAAGCTTGTTTTTTGGTGAATATGGTAGACTGCAGCCAAAGTGTTCATTTAAAGAAGGAAAAAAAATGGCGAGAGAGGAATCTGAGAAGCACATATGGCGCAAGCGGGCGAAACACACTAGATAAACAAGCGATCGATATATGGCTGGATATTCTATGTACATGTACATGCAGGTACATGTGCGTGTGTTATTGTATAGGATCGACATGTGGGCTACACACTGCCGTGTTTTCCTCACGCTCCACTTCGTACTATTTATTATAGGAATGGGTTCTGTGTAGATTTTAAATTGTCACTGAAATCGAATGTGTTTGAAATGCGCCGTACTTCACATATTTTGATTATTGAGAAGTTGTTGTGTCTAGCGCATCATGTTTTGATTACGTGTGCGTTACTTGCGGTTGTTGTATTAAACTAAAGCGCCTATAAAATAAAATTACTGTGGGTCTATTGGTATTTTGTTTGCGACAACAATGTATGCGCGATGAAAGATTTAAAGTTATTTCAAACTAGCGTGTGTTTTTTTAACCAAAATGAAATTTCCTTGGACCAAACCGATAAACGTTTCTTCGTGTAAAACTACCCAATAAGAACATTAGTTTATTTTCGAATTTTTGTTACGTATGATTTTTCAAAAATTTCCTACTGAAAATGAAAGTACTAATTAAACTTGCCAAGTTTTTTTAAAATTTTTTGTGAAGGGGATCTCCCCCGTCATTCCCTACCCCTAATGGACAAGGAAGACACAGACCACCCCAAGCAGGGAAAACTCTATCAACTAAAGGGGGTGGTCATTAGGATAAACATAAAAAGATATAGATCCTGTAAGGCAAGACACGAAAAAGATGTATGCTTTCGCAATAATAAACAATAAAATTTATTCAATAAAAATAAAGTTTATTCAACTTATTTCAATGATGGTGGAAAGTAGATTATTGGATTGTTCCAGAAGCACGAACTCGCAATTCGATTTAAAGTTCCCTAAATCCAGGAATTAAGATTACCTGTCTATTTTCTGGCGCTAGCATTTCGCTCCTGTTAACTTACCTTTCTCATTAACGTTCTCCCTCCCATCGTCATCAATACTAGTCGATTACAGTCTTCACATCTACATCAATTTTATTGACTCGCAGATCGTTCTGGCAACCCCGCTCTTAACTTTTTATTCTCAACTAGGGTTTCTATAGCTTAACCAGTCGTAATTCAGCCACCCTCTTATCTAATTAAAACCTGCACTTGATGAACAATGCCTGGATGTCTACCTACGCTTGGGGGCTGATTAAAACCTGGCTTACTATTACAATATATTCTTACCGTGAACGTGGAGGCTTCATGCAGGGTCCCAGATTATTGCATTCTGTAATGGCGCAGTCGCCGTGTCGCCAGCACACCCGCTGACATACTCCAGGGGCTTTCGTTACATTATTGATCGTCGGGAGAGGAGGACGACCTGGTTGCGCAATATTGTTTCGAAATTTGAGCAATTGTTGGAGGAGATGGGCGCCATTTAATGAAATGCAGATTTTTAACATGTAACATGCGCAAGTTTGAAACCCGTGTCAATAAAACAAAGTTGTACCATCTACGAGCATGTGAGCCCTAGCTCGATAAGTTCTGCAAAACTTTAAGATATATTCGAATGAAGATTTTTAGTCTTTCATGAATCGTCACTAGGTGTCGATATCTCCATTATTTATTTTAAAAAACGAGTTCCTGTGACGTTTGATTGATTGCAAACGATCGCCTCTAGGAGTGTTTCTAAACGCTAGACGAAATTTTAACAGAACCGAGAAACCCATGAGACGTATTATTTTCTATGATGCGAATGGGATATAATATCCCCCCCCACGTCTTCACTTGATCGTTATAATAAACGAATTGGCGCAAATTTTGCGCAATATTATACTTGATCTACAGGTACACTGTAAGAAAGTAAGCACTTGAAGGTACAGTGAAGCCATTCTTGAAATGCTGAATTCACGACGAATGTCTCTCTCTCTCTGTATTTTTATTTGGACGCAGGTGTAGCCAGCTAAGTGAATTTCCAATTTGACCAGAAACCGAATTGACACGACAGAGATATATACGTATATGATGTAATGAAACCCGACGACGGTTTCGCATCGAGTTCTAAAACTGCTTACAAATTCGGCGCACGACTGAATCCAATAATATTTTCTAATACACCACCCAAGAATCATATTTGGATTTCAAATTGGGTGTTATTTTCGATTTGTAAAGAGCAAAGAGTACTTGAATTTGAATGCTAAACAACTAGACACGAACGACGAGACTCACCACGTACACGATAGAATGGAACTGGAATTGAAGCGAATAATATTGCCTTTCGAACAAACCGAAATAAATAAATTACTTTATTGACAAACGTACGTTTTCATTACTCTGTACTCCGAGATAAAACTATTTCAGAAAAACAATATATTTCGCAGAAGTCAATACAACAATGGGAATAGCAAATTAACCAATGACAAACGCATCTCAAATTAAAAAGGCAGTCTAGTATTTGTTTCGAGCTGGATTAGAAGGAGGAGAGGAAACAGTGTTGTTAATGTCAAATGAATAATTAAATAAATTTACATTGTGCTCTGTCGTTTGCGAACCAGCATTCGTTCTCGTTTATGCGAGCACACGAATGCACTAAAGTTAAGTGCTTATCCCCAACAGGCAGATATGCGCCGGCAGTAATACGGACACTTACCCAAAATGACCGAGTTTTAGAAGTCAACTGGATAAACTATACTGGGTATTAAGCTAAACAATGTTGACGACTAAAAATAATAATTCCGAAAAGCGTATTGTGCTCGGAATGGAGCCTTTGTGCAAACTGTGTGCCCATGAGAACATGCAATGGATTCACAGATACAAGTCTTTGACATGGATACCTGAAAATTTCATTATTTTTCAACTGAGTTGTGCACAGGTTTCCAGGTTGTTTCGGTGAGCGCACCTGGCCTGATCAATCCCTCTGGCGAACGGTACGCGTTGTTCGAAAAGTACGAACGACAGCCGCTAGGATTGCGGTGATCGCAGCTCCACCTCTATTGAAACAGTGCACTGCGGATTAATGAACTCTTCAAGTGTAGTAGCAAGTGAAATTTTCCTGTCTCGAGTGAAGGCCAAACCATCACAGAATCGGCTTGCTGCTGCTGAAAGTCGAAGTCTCTGGTTGGAGGGAGCGCTTGCGTTCACCCTTTCCCGGCTTTCCGCATTCCTTTTCTCCCCACTTTTATTTTCCTTCCTTTTCACTTTACATTCCTGGTCACCTGGTCACATCTTCGTGAGACTTACCGCTCACTTTTTTACCAGACACATTTTTTGTGAACCACTTAAAAAAATTAACCAGGAGAATTGTACCTTCAGCCTTGAAGCAACCTTGAAGTACCTTCTAATTAATGAATCAAATTTATCTGGTTTTGGTAGTTATCTGTGAAAAAGGTTTCAATCATTTCGGAAGGCTCGTATTTTTGCTTAAAAAAATTAAGCTGTCATATAAATCGATCAACACTTTTTCAAATCCAAAACCTTACAATCAAATTTTAAGGAACTGTTGAAATATTTAATGGTGGAATCTTGAGATGCCTAATTTCCCCGATTTAAATGGAAACACTTCTTAACGAAAGCTGATTATTTTATGTGATTTACGTGACTCGAAGAAGACTACTAAGATCACCGGTCTATGCATTATCTGCTAGGTGACCTCGACGGATGTTAAGACCCGAAAATTAGAGGAGGAGAGTCAGGGGTCTAACGAAGATTGCGGGACCCACCATCCTCCCCAACATGCATCCACATCTAAGCTGCCACATCCCTTTTCCAATTACGTCCTAAATGTTTCCCGTGCGAGCGTCTTAAATGACAGCTTGAGCACGTGTGCGCAACGCTAGCGCGTGTCTACCTGGTCTGCGCGGGTTCTCTCCCGGTTGGCATGGCAACAAAAATTCATACAGCGGGGGGAATAGCTCCATTCGACTCCGAATACCGGGTGTTTCCACGATGTCATAAGTATGGCTAGCCCATCTGTATAGATCTGGACGGGGGAGGAGGGGGCGAATCAAAAAGTCGTGTGCAAACGTCCACCTGCACCTGACGACAGCTCGTCCGATCTGTGTGGGATTTTCCTAAGGACACCGGCGGAATGGATTATTTGCCCCTGTTTTTGTACTGTATTGGAGCTGGTTTATTTATTCAATTCGGTCAGCGGTTTCAATTGGAGAACGTCTCTCTTGTGTGGTATCAATTTTTAAGTCGTCAATTTGTTGTTCTTCTTGTGGCTGTCTCAAAGAAACGGGGCGTTTCTCAAACTTTGGAATAAAATAGAAATTAAAAACATCAAGTTTCTAGCTATAAGAGCTAGCATTTATTCTTCCATTCAGCTACTTTTAATTGATCTGAAATTGAAATCGTAACGTCTCAGTTCGCAGAATGAAAGAACATTTATCTGCATATGCTGGATCACCCGAATTTAAGATTCGTTTCAGCGTAATTTTAGATTACAGTAAAATTGTACGGTCATGTAGCTCGGATAAATTATATGGCTGCAATATTGTATAAGTCTGTATACTGTATAAGTATAGAATGAATTTATAATTTAATTTACTCTGAATGATATTTAACTTAAGAACCTTGATTCTGATATAAATGTATTTGTCATGATCGACAGAGAGCCCCTTCTTCACCTTGTTCCCGATCATGAAGAATCCACGAAAAGCTCTATCCACTATTTGCATGGATTCGATTTCTCTTTTGTTTACGAATCGGTAAACGGTATGGAGTATTAAACCATTTCGGTGGTCCGACATCAAGTAAAACCGGGAACTTCGTCGCTCCACCCGAGGCGCCGCCGGGAAGACCACCGTTTGTAGGAAACCGCAGGAATTCGTAAATTTCCATCGGACATTCGGCGACAATTTTACGGCAGCCGACCCGTTGAGTTAAACGGCGAAATCGTGCGCCTAAAATCACCCGCCCACAAACATGGGCAAAACAATTTCCGTCGATTTTGTGTTTTACCGCACCGATTTCCCCCATGTGTATGTATAAAAGGACATGTGGAAAGTTGGCGTACAGTTTTCGCTATTTTCCTTTGATATTCCGCGTCCGCATCTCTCTGGTCGTCGAAAACTGAGTTCGAACAACCGTGACCGATTGAAACGACATTATCCGGGCGCTTTTCCACCCAAACGAAAAGACATCCCAGCTTCGGAAAATCAACGTAGTTTATTCGAGTAAGCGCGTCCTCCATTTCCTTTACTTATGCTCTGAAACGTACTTCATGGTTAAACAATATAATAGGAAGAACGTCTGGATTATAGTCAATTATAAAACTAGGAAACTGATTTTCATGTCCGGAGACTAACTCTCGAACGGATCAATGAAATTGCATAAAAATTAACATACAGTTAGTAAACCATCATAATTCGCTAGCAACGGAATAACAGATCTCAATTTTCAATATTTAATATTAAAATAAAACCCTTACAAAATTCTGGATAATCTCTCTTTCGCTTCAAACTTAAAAAATGGCGTCTCCACATCGAAAGCATGACGTCGTCGACTTCACGAGACAACCAAATAAACTAAATGGTGGCAAAACCTTAAACCCAATTGCAAAATTCTATTCCATTGTACTGATAAATAAATGTGTTCTCCTCTCAAATAAATTGTCATAAACGATTCAATTCGACAAAAACTTTCCAACAGCTCTCTGATGTTCGCAATAAGAAGTCAACATAATTTTTCTTAACGATTTGTCTACTTTGTAGTTACTTGGAAAAGCATTTTTTTTTTGGATTCCAGAGGACATTTCTTTTAATTTTTTTAAAAAATCTATTGATGAATGTGAATAATTTTACTGCCTATTTCATCATAGGTAACCGAACACTGTAGATTTAGTATAAATATTTTTGACTAATACAATGAGAAAAGTGCATTTCAATCGGATTAATTAAAGGGTTCGAAGAATCTGGTTTGTCTTTTCTGGTGTTGCATTTTTTTATTATTATTTTATCGTTCGGCTCCGTTCGTTGGTCCCGTCGGTCTGATGATTGCAGTTGCTACAGTAGCTCAGACTAAGAGCACGCCAGTTCCTCTCTCACACTCTATCTCATTCGCTCACGTGCGATGCCGCCGTTTGTAGGTAGGGGCCCTGGCGTCCCGGGAGGCCATAATCAGCGAGTGGAAAATTAAATTCCATCTTCTCTTTTGCGCCGCCCGTGAATCCCATCGCCAAAGCGGCGCGGTTCGGAGCTGTAGAGCTGGAGCTGGAGCTGGATCGGAGCGAGAGAGGAGGAGAGACGACGTGCGGACGCGCTCGCAATTCCAGCACGAGTCGCAAGTTACGCGTGCGAGGACTGCTAGCACGTGTCTTAACATTCGATATCTTTGGAGAAGAAATGCTATCGGCGAGAGAAGCGATGAAGTGTGTCTTCTACACGAATAGTGCTTTAATTTCTGCCATGCGAAAGAAATTGATCGAAGTGACGGCAGCAACACAGTGATCTGTAAAAACTCGTCTGTCAGCGGGCACGCCCCTTTATTTAAAAAAACAGAATTTGACAAGTTTAATTAAATAAAAATTTCAATTTAAAATGAGGGAAATTGCATGAACCTGAGGTATATTAATATCTTCCGATACCGAGTTTTTGAAATATATGTTTTTTATTTAACAGTACTTTAAAAATACCACATACCTTCATAAAAACATTTAAAAATATCACTAGTCTAGACCATAAGCTGTAAAAAAAAAAGTTATACGCCCAACGTGGGGCTCGAACCCACGACCCCGAGATTAAGAGTCTCGTGCTCTACCGACTGAGCTAGCCAGGCCACATAGTTTAACCTCTTGCACAAACACGAAGGTATATTGCGAGCGAACAAGTAAAGCTGTCATTAGTGATTGCCTTTCACAAGGGGTAGCACCTAATTGAAATAACAGACATCTTAACTCACAAACGGCGAATCTTAGCTTTTCATTTTAAATGTATTTCACTCACAGAGATGCACCAAAAATGGGTGAGCTCTTGATTGCCGTCGCAACAGATTAGTAGTAAAAAGCCAGGATGTGTTGAAATTTGAATTTGAAGACGCGATCCTTCCTCTCCACCAGCTCACAGTCGACAGTGGAGTCCGGCCAGATGAACTGATGAGGAAGAAATAGGCCTCTCCTGAAGACGTTATTGTAAGCCTATCGAATCGTATCGAATTCAAGTGTTTAAATTTCACCCTTATTCCTTTGTCAAAACCCAAAAAAGATTTAGAAAAAAATTAAGATTTCGATACCTAAATACCTCAAAGTACGTTTTACAAAATTCAGTTTTATGGCGCCTCGCCAGCTCGTCGTCGATTTTACACGGCTCCGTCCCATGCTCATTCACTTGAGTTTAGAAATCATTCTGTAGACAAAAGGACGGTCGGCAAAAATTCGACGCGAATAAAAAACAATTTGTGTGTACTTTCGCGAATTCAAACGTAAGTTACAATTTAAAAAATGGGGTTCCATCTGTATTCTCACGGGGAAAAACGTTCGCCCAACGTGGGGCTCGAACCCACGACCCCGAGATTAAGAGTCTCGTGCTCTACCGACTGAGCTAGCCAGGCCACACATTTTAACCTCTTATACACGAAGGTATTCCTAGCGAACAATTAAAACTGTCATCAGTGATTGCCTTCAACAAGGGGCAGCACCTTATTGAAATAACCGATATCTTAACTCACATACGGCGAATCTTAGCTGTTCGTTTTAAGTGTATTTCACTCACAGAGATGCACCAAAAATGGGTGAGTCCTTGATTGCCGTCGCAACAGATTAGTAGTAAAAACTAGGGCGTTGAAATTTGAATTTGTGGACGCGACCCTTCCTCTCCACCCCTCACAGTCGACAGTGGAGTCCGGCCTAAGCAGTGATGGTTCCCCCCACTCTCACGCACGAGTTGCGCTTTCAAAGGAGAAGGCAGGACGGGAAAGAAAATCTAGCGCTTTACCGCGAACAAGCCATGCGTAATTCCAACAGCGTGGCGACAGGCTTTGTTACACTACATGCATAATCCATATCCATTACATGCGAGAAGACACACATGCACACACACACACACACCGAGACAACTGAATCAGTGGTGAGCAAACGTTTTGGCGGCACCGCCGACTTTCCCATGAATCTCCACAAGGGTTTACCGAATTTTTGCTCGCGTTTCTTTACTGAATAAATGCCCGCCTGACCACTAACTTTGCGCGAGCCCTTTTATAATTCCAATCAACTGTAGTCAACCGCACTACAGGCGTTCTGTACTCCTTATGGTAGTTAGGCTCTATGCGAGGGGCACGATCAGTACCACCGGATCGAAATTTTCGAGAGCCCGCGCCGGGAATCGAACCCGGGACCGCCGAACCACAATCAGTCGCAATACCGACTGGGCTACGACGAATACATAGAGTAAAACTTTAGTATTTCATTGCAGCATTACCACCAATTATAAAACAATTCCTGCCTGTTCATTATAAAAGTAATAAAAATCTTAGAAATAAAAAAAATGTCAGGTAAATCTTAGAATTGGTGTTAATTGCATTAACGTTAACGTTCGTCACGTGTTAAAACGTCATGACAATGGCACCGCAACACGTGATTAAAAAATTAGTATACCTAAACGTTTGAAAAATTAAATATCTAATCTCCTCATAACGAAGATAATAAATTGATTACCTATTTTGTGAAGTAATACTGTGAGATGTATTGAATAACACATGTAATTAGAAACTCTGGATCTGGTGTGCAAAATGTCGCTGGCATCAAAGGTGGCACGTGATTGGCGCTCGAATGTTTAGCGTCATTCTGATCAAGTGGAGACGTCATATTTGATTTTTCCGGCGAACTTCAACGACTGATATCTCGAGAAATATGAAAAATCGGAATCTGAAATAACTTGATTTCAACTAAAAATTTGGGAACTATCTACACCTCAAATTTTATTCAATTTCGTTTTGCTGTTTGTAAGTAAACGCCAATTGTAGGTAGTCTAAAATGAATAAAATAAAAAGGAAGGTGAACTTTTATTAATGATTTGGATTGACTTATGACAATAATAAGAAGTTGGGTGATAATAATATAAATGGTAATTTATTATAGGATCGAAATGTGCATTTCTGCGAACTATTTAATCAAGGCTGTGTGCACCACAATTTGCTCCTCACTAATTCAGTTGGCACTTGATTATACGCATTCGTTTGCACATCCTATTATGGCCATTTACGGAAGCCCAGCGAAAATAGTACTCGTACGCGTCTCGCAGGGTTGTGTTACCGAAATCCGACCGTGCAATTACGCCATTACACAATTTAAATGTAAACAAGGTCCCTTACTCTTGGTATAACCTATTTAGAACGTCTGTATTATCAATTCAAGTAATCTGTGGAGTTGGGGGTTGTTTGCATTTTGCCAACGGTGTGTGTCAGGAAAGAAACGTCAGTGGCCTACGAGTGAGTACAGAGTATACGTATTGTAGTCCAATTCAATATACATGTACATATATGAATAAAATACAGATGGTGTAATTTCCTGCTACTCATACAGTACGTGTGGTGCCGCTGGTGGCCATCAAGTGAAACTGTTGGTCAGGTGCGTTGGTCGAGGGCTTGAGATGATCGGAACTCCTTGAAGGATGCTCACCTCTTGTCGCATCAGGACAAGTTCGGGATACTGATCCTGTGATGTCATTCCAGAACTGTTGCATGTCGACTTGACCATTTAAAAAAAATTTGAAGCGACCACAGTCAGCTCGTTGGACGACGCCGGACTATCGATTATTCCATTGAGAGTAATCGTCACGGAAGGGTTAAGTGCTGCGTGTAATTGCGCGCGTGCTTTTTAAGTGGTAAATTGCGTTTTCTACACGACCGTTAAATGGTCCGACGAGAGTATAAACAGGAGGGGAGGGGGGAGGTGAGGCGGGGAGATGCCGCCGAATGGCGTTAACGATCGGGTCGCATTGGCACTGCCATTGTTAGTTGTCCGCAGTAAAAATAGATTTAGAGATATGGTCTCTCGCTCGTTCAGACCCGTTTTGTCACGGCTACTCCCAACAATTCCAATAATCCTTCGCCCCCCCTCGGCCCTAGTTCCAGATTGTACAAACACAGGCAGCTTCTTGTCGGTGTTCTTCTTTTGAGACTGAGACGAATTGAATACGGAATGAGCCCTACCCCTGTCACCTGTCTGGTCGATTATTGATCGCATCGCTCGTCGTAAATATATTTACTTTTTCATTGCTATGTTGCTCTTAAAAGTATAAAAGTTTTACTATCAAAATGTAGATGTATTTTGTTACTCTTAGCTTTACTTTGTAATTAAGTACACCGGTAAAGCGACGGCTTTAACAAAAATACGTGTTTACTTACTCTTAGCGATCTCAGAACCAAGCTCCCTCAATGAAAAGTTTACGTTGATAATTTTGAAATGAAAACTTACTGATTGATCATCACATACAAGTGTATATTGGCCTGTATATCTTAAATAAACTAATTAAAGCTAATCACAGGCGACCATTCTCGGTAGTTTCAGGTTAGTTTAAAAGGAAATAAAAAGTTGATCTTTCTTGACACTGTAATTTAGTAGCTTATTAGTGTTAAGCCGTCGTTTCATAAAGAAGTCGTTCATAAAAACTGAACAGACAAATTGGTTTAGCGGATTAACTACTACCCCAACAGAGAAAATCCATTTGGCAAAGATGTCGAAGATGGTGACTAGGTCAGTACCAATTTACAGTTATAGTGAGAGAATATTCTTTTAGATGTCAAGATGCTTAACAATTTTATTGGTTTTTTGGTGCCCGTCAAAATTTCATTGAGATTGTCTGCATGATTTTAGCAGCAATGAACAACACAGTTCAGTCGTCCACCAGCGCCGATTTCACTTATTCAAACCCGGAGTTCCGGTGAAAGTGTGACCCACGGAATTGTAAGGAATAACATAAAAAATGTCAATTTTTATCCTTACAATTGAAATAAAAATTGAAAAAATGGCATTCACATCTCAAAGTTTCCACAAAAAATTAAATACACATTTACAAATTAAAGAAGCAATTTTGTGCAATAAGTGTATTGCACTAATTTATATATGTAGCCTTTACTTGCTAACTATTTATTGCATTTTGTGTTAAAAGCTAATATTATAATTTAATTTTCTGAAGCATGCAAATTTTATATTTGTAGATCTTAATCCAAAGCCCAATTTCCTAGAGCAAAATATCAACACGAGGTGGCGCTAGTAAAGCCGCAGTATGCATTCCGGCCAGCATTTCGAATGGCAGCTGTTATTTCAGACACGGTTGAAAACGAAACAAAATTCCCCCATTCACAAATATTTGTTGTGTGTGATAGTGTGGATCTATATGACTTTAATTAAAAACGGAAATCTCGACTGGATCACGTCAGCGACTGCATTGTTGCCACAACACGGGCGTTCTACTGTAGCGCCCTCACACTAATTGGGCGAGTCTCAACACTAACAAGGTGATGCGTGGTAAAATCGATATATTTTGGGGTGCCACATATACAGGGTGTCGGAACGTCAACATATATCATGCGCAATGTTATGTTTCTATTTTTAAATTATACCTGGCCATAAATCAACACCACTTAAGGGTGATAATTTGTTTAGCTTGTGCATTTTGAAGGTCGTTGTTAAACAGTCTTTTTTAATAGGATTGGTTGCGTAACGAAAATCATTCCGCAACCTGTCGAATTTTATCCGGGACGGTCATTTTAGAACCCACCTCGATAGATTCGGTCATTTTTTAAGCATTTTCCTTACACTCTGCTCCATGGGAAAAGTAATTTTGTTTTGGCCGAACACATGCGGGAGTCGCCAGCGAGGTCGTTTGTTGAGGCCCAAACTAAATAACATTTTCATGGAGGAAAACGTGAAAAGACGCCTAGTGTAAATTTGGCTTTAGATTGTGATCATGCATACAAGTACATGCTTCGGCGTATACGTGTACTTCTTGTCACTGGTGGTTCGGTTGCATGTGCTGATTGAATACCTCTACGTTGGTGTAGGGGGTTTTGAAGAAGATTATTAAATTGCCGGCTTAAATTCTTTCTTAGTCTTCCTTCTTGCGGTGTTTATCGCTAATTACGCCAAGAAAATGTGCAGTGTCACGATTTCCAGCCATTATTTCCCCACAAAATGCGCTCTTCCTTCCGTATTTTTCGCATCGACCCTCTTTCTGATTACATGTTGAGCGATAGTCGTTCAGTAACTCATTAGACAACGGCAAGACATATTCGCTTTTATGTGCGTGTATAATGACTTGTAGTAGTGTGACGGCTGGTGACAAACAATCGTGATGGGGGACCAACATTAGTTTCGTCAAGGTAAGACTTGCCTGACGTTTACGCAAGTCATCGTCTGGAAGATAAGAAAATCACAATTTACGAAAGAAAATGTGTCGTGACTACAAAAACGGTTCAGATTACACCAATATAATCTAATTGGATATCACCATCCTCAGTGAAGCAACAATTGACCACCCGAAAATTGCTGCTGCCCCCGTTTCAATAACGAATGGCAATCACTGTTTACACAAGTCATGTCAGTCCAGTGGAAGCTGTGATTTATATAACCTTGCATGTCTTACAGTTGTTCCTCGTGTTGCAGTCATGGATGCCGTGTCTTGGTTTGGAGTGGTCCGACTGAATTAGAACACCAGAATGTAAATACGAAACAACGACAATAAAGCGGACAATTATCCGCATCCTCCAACGTCTAAACACGGACGCCGTTAGACACGCCGCCTTCCCTTTTCAACAATTTTCTCTTTACGAACCACACAAACACACGCCCCATCAACGCTCTGTCCGTTGTTTGCGAAAAGTAAATGTTGCGTAAATATTTGGCTGTTTATTCCGTTATTTAATTTGCCACTACTTTTTAAGCATTAGGAATGCAATTATAATCGGTCTGGCGATATTATTGCTGTGCCGCGATAGCGCTTCCGTGGTCATAAAGTAGCATCTCAATGGCGGAATGTTGTTCCCTTGAAGCACAATCGCGGAGGTCTTGTCCATGGAGCCGCGACGTCAGATACTAGCGCCGTCCTGTGGTCGTCCACAACAACTAAATCTCAACCAGATCATTTTTTATTGAATTAAATTTATTTTGACCAATTAGCCACGAAATTAGATGCCTCTTCTTATGCGCCCAACCATTGTCACTTCGCTTGATCATTAGGTGGCGCTGCTGTCGGCCATATTCGATTAACATGGAAGTCATTTTAGATTTCCATTTTCAGATTTATTCCTGTTTTAGCTACCCATAAGTATCGATCCTGCCAATGTTGTAAATTTGCTCCAATATTTTCACTTTAACACCAAAATTGCCAACCTGGCCACCACCAGCGGAGCCATTGGCGGGGGTCAAAAAGCCAGTTAAAGACAAGGAATGGGTTGCCCTATTTTAACAGGTTATGTTGAGTATTCGTCAGTCAGGTTATAACCATCGACTACAAACAAACCAGTGATATCTTTCATTCTGCCGTGTTTTTTGCTAAAAAAAATATGCTCGTTTACAAGCACTAATGAATGACAAATCGAAACCGAAATAATCTGTCTCTCTCTCAACCGACTTCCATTAATAGACGTAAAACTTTTCACACGTCAATACTCTCGCGAGTCACATTTTTTTCCTAAACGATCGTGAATAATTGACTTCCTGCCAGCCCGAGCACCACAATTAATTGACAATGAGCAGGAAACTGCAAAAACAGAAGAAGAGAAACGGTTTCATCCGATTGCTGGTAACGTATATGCGCTCACGTTAGAAAGTTTGCAGCGCCTCCTGGCGATCGTTAGGAGTTTAAATCATGTTCTGTTCCACCATTCCGCTTTGCTGTCATCGAAAAAAATTGTAAAATGTCTGCGCGGCATCAATTGGTCCCGAGTTCGATTCCCGACGCGGGCTCTGGATTATTCGATCCCGGAGTACTGGTGAAAATGAGCCACTCGAATAGTGCCTAAGCACTATGAGGGGTAGGCACAGAAACGCTTGTGGTGAAGAGACTACAGTGATGAGAAATAAAAAAAATAATAATGGATTTATTCGATCACGGGGTGATATCGTCTTTTAGAAAATAGTACGTTAATATGGGCGTTACAAGATGTTTAAAAATAATGCTGCAAGGAATGAACCAAGTCAAAAGTTAGTACCAGAGCCATCTCTAGTAGTATTGGGAAGTGTCCGCATTTCAATTTCAATTACAAAGACGCAATTGGTATGCGTATTCGGTTATGCCATCTAGTGACAGCGCGAGACGCGCATACCGCGTACCGAATTTTGAGAACATTTCCCGCAGGATGCGCCGATAACTCCGCAAAAGGGGTGTGAGTTATTGCGAATGTTAACTTTGATTGGCCCCAGCGCCATCTGGTGTAGCTGCTCATCTATCAATGAGTCGACTGCAGCGCAAAACGCGGCATTCTTCTCGTTTATAAAAATGGACAGAGCCCGTCTCAGATACGGGGGATCTGTTCTCGAGTCGGGGGAAAAATCCTTGTGAAGACACCAGGAAACGCAGTCGGTTTCTTGAGGGCGGAGGGAATGACTCGTGCAAGCCGGGGCCACGCCTGAGTACCCGAATCCATCGGATAATTAAGCCGAAACAAATCTCCATGATTAATTCATATGCCGCGTGCTACACACCCCCTCTTTTCCTGCGCCCGCGCTACATTACATGTTGCGGTGTACGCGGGGGGAGGGAAGATGAAAGACGGTTAGGTGTATTGTATCTTCCTAAGACACCGAGCTTTAACTGTCCTGAATTTAATTATGGAGAAGCTAGACTTCTAGCTAGGATAGAACTAGCACATGATCCGACAGTTACAGTAATGGTGGATAT
>JAQGBY010003320.1:0-19662 GCA_034698785.1 Mycogona germanica
TAAGCTACCCAGGTAGGGATCTTTAACGTGTACCTGACATCGTACAGGCACGGGTCCCACGGCTTTACTTCCATTCCTTTCCATTACTTCCTGTTTCTCGACTATTAAAAAACGTGTCGTGGTCGTTTTTCATTATGCAAACGGAATTTTGACAATAAACGTACACATTTTTTGCAGCCACATAATCACAGGCAACAGCTTCCAAGAGTGTTATTGCTGACGGCATTTACAAACGAGCTCTTAGAGAACTATTGAAATTAATGACGCAGAAATATTGATTTGGGCGAAATTCATAGTATTTAATACAAATTCCCTTTTACAGTTACAATGTGCACTCACAACAAGCATCCTCGGATGGGACGGACTTCATTTTGTTTCGATTTCTTCATTCGTTTCTTCATTAAAATGTACATGGTATATTAAATATGGAAAGTGGTGATGAGCAGTTTGTCAAATAAGATTTGACAAAGAAATTGATCAATTCCGAGGAATCATTCATTATATTGCAATATGATGACGACAGTTGTTTTGTGTTGTTGTGTTGACAGTTGCATTTGTCGTCAGGAAAGTCCACATTTTTCAAATTTTTTCAAACCAAATGGGTTCTATCTGCTATGTCCATCTCTTTTGAACCCGATGGACACTGAAGGCCCATGTGGCCATGTGAATGGCGCTCGTCCTCCTCCTCCTCGTCGGTGGTGGCGCCGCGTGCGCGCGGGGTGCAGCGGGAAAGAGCTACCGCTCCCCCAGAGCGCTCTCCGTACTCCGCATCCGAACGCGGCCGATGCGAGCGAAAGGGGGCGTTGGCTACCTCATACCTCCGCTACCGCTGATGCTGCTGCTTGCTGCTGGTGGTGGTGGTGGTGGTGGCGCTCGTCACCGTTCAGTCCAAAGCTCCATTCGGTCGCGGTCACAACTACCGCTCTCGTGCGCTCAGCTCCCTCTCTCTCGCTCGCGCGCCTTCCGTGCCTCCGACACTGCTCCCGGTCCAGCCCGCTGCGCCCCCGTCGATCGACTCCCGTCTTGCCCGTCGAGCAGCTTCCCGAACGCGGCTTCTGTACGCGGCAACCCTGCGCACTCTGCCGAAACCTCTGCCCGCTCTCACCAGAAACGACTCGGAGGACCTCGTCCTGTTTTGCCCGTGGTGGTCGTTTTAGTCGCGCGCACACCTCGACTCGGTCAACCACTGACTTCGTCCCCAAAGACTGTTTCCTCCACTTCCGGTCACTCCATTTGTCGGACGGAGTGTGACATCCAGAGTCGGACTCTCTCTCGAGTCCTCCAACCGCCAACGTGATGGTTGTTCCCGTGAATGCCGCCGCCGCCGCCGGCCGCCTGCTCATGCCGCCCGCCATGCTCCTGTTGCCGCATCACCAACATCAACACCACGTCGACACCTGTCAGAACGACCTCTGTTGCGCAACAGGTAATTACTATTTTTATTATTATTTCTAGCTTTCGTATCTAGTGTACAATGTGTGTCTTCACCGTTTCGTCGTCATTCGTCTTTTTTGAAAATGTCTGGTGGGACAATCGTGTCACCGCCAAAAGTCAGTTGTCGTGCGTTGCTCGTGATGGTCAAGTTTGGCCACAGATCTGTCCTATGAGAGCAATACGCTTTATTTTTGAGGTTGAGGTCTTAATGAAATGGACGAATATTTGCGTGCATCCAGCTTGGGCCGTAAATACTTCATTTGTCCTTGTTGGCAATTCTGCGTCATTAGTAACGCCTGAAAAGCCTTTTGATTGTGTCTTTGCCTCGGTTCTGTTTTCAAGAGGCCCTAAAGCTCACTCCTTATTCCGGTATTTTGGACCCCCAGTTGACGGCCGAATTTAGGACCATCAAGACGCGAATGTTCGGGCAAATTTAATCATAGAGCGTCTAGCGTTAGTTTTAAAAGGACTACCTATGTCAACGCGACATTTTTTTTAGACTTTTCTTTACTTAAACTGACAATCAAAACATAAAAACAAAGTGATCCAAAGTTAATCATCAGTATAAAGTAATTTAAGATGTCCGGCTTCTCATAAGTACTGTTGTTGGGTCTATTAAAAAGCAAATGACCTAATATTTAGGGGTGTGAAACATGTAAAGTTCATTTGGTGAATGACAAATGAAATATTGCCATTTTCGAGCAAATTACACAAAAGTACATTAATCGTTTCATTAGTACTGGAGAGGATGGGCCCGAAAAATTCGCAAATTAACACATGCCCTAACCCACGAAAATGTTGTCTTAACTCGAACTTGTCTTAACTTACTTTACGCGATGCAATCTGTTAAGTAGTTTTTAATCTGATTCAACTTGTGTGGAATTAAAATTCCTTATATTTTTTAGCCATATTTATTGGAACTTCCAACCAACAAAGATTCAGAAAATAATTTTCGGTTCGCATTTCGCCGCACATTTTTAACAGATGCGAATCGCATTTTTGTACTGACGAGAAAGTGCATTTCACTGCAACTAGATGGCGCTGCACGCCGTCACGTAGAAAATTTCTAGCGCAATTTTGTGTTCGCTTTGAAGACTCTTCTCTTTCATGGCACAAGCTCAGTCGAGGGATTTAAGGGGTTTTGGATAAGACGAGATTAGCCCGGTCTCGGTCTCTTGGTCTTGTCTGGATTGCCTCATCCACGAATTCCAGAGTCTTGAGAGTCCATGTTCACAATGGTCTCAAGAATCTTAAATTCTTGGAATGCATTTGGCCATGCCGACGGTCAACTCCAAAGTTCCAATACCATTTTCTGATCCCTACCTACCCCATTGTCCGAAAAACAATCAATCGGCTAAGGGTCTTTTTAACTGTCGCATTAAATACGATGCACCCAATTTTACTCATTCGACTGCTCGTCGCTCATATTTTCAATCGATATAGAAAGAATAATTCTAAATCGTTGATCTGTTGCAATCAATCTCGTCGCAATTACTGCATGCGTAAATTTCAATCTCTTAATCTCCGGGCAAATAAGAAGCCCCAATACTCTGACATCAATAGATTGAAGCCTGTCGCTTTGATTTTGGAAATTTTGTAACTCGGGAGCTTGAAATAGTCGGATGCGTGATGACGAAAGGCGATGAGTTTTGTCAAAAAATGGCGCCCATCTGTTGGACGTCGACGTCACATCAGGGCGTATTTAGTTTTCCGATGAACGGTAAAGCGCCGTGTCATCCTACCTGTCGATCTCCAGCAGAAACCATTCAAATTAGTATTGACTATCTCTCTTTAATATGTACCCAATGTACATGTACTTTTGTATATGTACCCAATGCACATGTATGGCGAAGCAGCCGGCAATAAACCTCGGCCCTATCGATCAGATTTCGGATTCATTTAGGACCTTTGCTTTTAATTGGCGACGTCGTGATGTCATTTGAGGGACTAGCACCTTGAAATAAAAAAGGTGCAAAAGATTGCTAGAGAGACATACCAATTGGCTAACATCCGAAATAAATATTTTTTCCCATCCACCAAATTGGCAAAAATTAGTTCATTTGTCCCAACTATTTTTCGTATCGGTATATTTACAGTAGATACAGTAGATGTTTGAACTGTTTAAATCCCTGAATAGCATGAGTTTGACTCCCTGGCACTTCCACCTCCAGCTCCTCCTCCTCTCCAGATTTTTTCTTCCCTTCTCGCCCCTCTCCATAGATCACGTATTCACGATAGAGAGCATCCGAGAAGGTTCGCTGTTCCCCTGTTCACGCATGCGAGGCTCCCCGCTGCGCATATTAGTGTTCAAAAATCTTGTTTACCTCTGAATTTCTGCTTCCAAGAAGCCAGGTATTGTTCTTTTAGGAGCGGCTCAAATCGAAAGTCTTCGGCCACGGATGACGGACGGGGGCTGGACGTGGATGGCCGCCGCTCCCGGCACAGGGGGGGGGAGTGGGCAAGTGTGAGCGGGCTCGACCCGTAACTGACCCGGATGCCCAGTCGGGAGCACGTGCGTCACCCTAACACCCCCACACACACACCCCTTCCATCCACCCCTTTAGTTATGTGTAAGCATGATTGGCCGGCGGCCATCGACTTCTTGAGGAAAATCTAATATGGATGTCATGCAAAATGTTGCTACAGGTCAATTGCACAACCTCGGTGTGCCTAACTCAGTTGCTCATTAAAAATTCAAAATAATGCACGAATGGGATTATCTGGTTAACTGAAATCGTTTTAATCGAGTAAAGTCTTGGGACAGAAAAGACTTAGAATTAGAAGGACCCAGAAGATCTGAAAGTGAGGACGCTCCCTGTAAGCATTTAATCCGTGCAAGAGGGTACAGCAGTGTCAGCACCAACTAACGCGCCCTCAGAGTCAGAAATAGATTTTTTTTCTCCAAAAACACCTGCGTCGTCTAACCGTGTTGATAAACTGAGATCGAAACCGAAAGAGCAGTTGCGCTCAACACTTACATATATATACACGGGACATTAGAGCGGACGCAACCTGAACATGGGGTCAGAAAAATTTAACACGCCACGGCCAACGTCATTATCACGTCTAATCATCGTCATTAGCAGCAGTAGCGCCCCCACGTGGACATCCGTGATTTCTCTCTCTCTCTCTCTCCCCCAAACCCCTATCAACTTGATAATAATAATAAGAGGCGAAACGCGGCTTCATTATTTTAGATGAGAGTTTTAAGACCGGTGAAATGACGCGAAAATTATTTAATCAAGCCTCATTATTGCTTCAGGCTCTTCACACTCCGCCAGCCCTCACCCCTCACCCCGCCCCTCTCTCCCGCCTCGGTTATTATTTGGAATCCAAGCTATATAACACCTGCATGCGTTTAATAGACATTCACACTTTATATACACACTGTACTCTCAACACACTTTTTAAATAACTCCCGACGAGCGTCGAAATGGCATAGATATATTATAGAATGGGCGCGTCGTCCAATCCAACACAGAACGAAACGACAGAATTGTACGAGACGGTTTATGATTAAATTACAATTACAATATGTACCCACAAGCAGCCCCCGGAAGGGGCCTATGGCGGGGGTCAAATGACCAGTTAAGGACAAAGGTGTGGTTGTCCTATCCTATAACTAGAACCGGAAATGACGTACGATCCCTATTTCAGCTCGTCTTCAGATGACGGTATCTTTCTTTGCGAGCGGGATTTATATATATATGTATGCGGTTGAAAGCGATATTGAAATATTTGAAAGTGCGCACGCGCAGATCGTGTTCGGACCACACACATGGTGATGGTGGTGGTGGTGGTTGGTGGCCAGCTACAAAAGTCGATTCGTTTTGGCAACAACAGCCATCCCCCACCACACATTTTCGGTATCATCTGTGAATGCCTCGGCAGCACCAGATCTGTTTTTGGGCCGGCGTGCGTTGAGCGCGTGTGCTCATCTGACCTCTGCGGGTCAAGGGGCAGAAGAGGAGGAGGAGGTGGGTGAACATTGAACGGCCAACACACAAATCTATCTATATACAGATCGTGACTGCTGTTGATGATGAAGCTTCGAGCGTCAGCCATGACGGTATTTTCTGGAAGTCGGTGGGCGCCTAATGACGATAATTTTTCAGCTGTGGGGAGGGAGAATGAGACGGGTGATCAGGAGGAGGAGGAGGAGGAGGAGGGAGGAGTGAGGAATCGTCCACTAATTGACACTGTGTGGAGTGACCGCGCCGTGGCCGACCGTTTCGTGCGGATTAAAGGTGCCATAAAGCGGGTCCGGCCCCTTTTCAATTATAGACTGGTGCCATGCAGTCAGCGTCGTAATGATTATTGCGTCCATTCAGGCGGGGAGAGAGAGAGAGGGACACTGGGATCCTTTCTATTTTTTTTTCTCCCCTCCCTTCCCGGGCCTGGTGTACCGGAGGAGCTATTGACTAATTTTGGGCTGAGCGGGACGACGACGACTCATAGTGCCCGGGCACAAATCTCTAGCTGGCCCCGAAATAGCTAACTGTTGTTGTTGTTGACTGACCAGCGTCCACTGTCGTACTCAGGGTACTGGGAGCTCACGTCACTCCGCCCTTTTCAACGACTGAAACCGCCAGATGGAAATTATTGTTGAGGCAACATCGATTATGGTTGGGCAAAAATTATAAAAAGATTCAGGAAAAATGTCCCGGGACGATCGCTGCTAAATTTCGAAATCGATCTATCTCATTGTGTTTTTTAATATTATTTATTTCCTCATTCGTTTTTTCAGTAAACATGTGGTGATGGTACAAATATTATTTGACGGGGCGCGGTTTTTTTAATATTCGAGGGTATTTTATTCTGGTCTCGAGAGTGGCGAATGCAATAAATTCGGCGCCCAGCAAATGGCTCGTGCTCTTAATTGCGGAAGTCATTTTTGGCGTTCGCTTAATTCGCTTCAGAGTAAATTTATTTTAAACTCGAAATGGCTTCGCATTTGTCTTCCTCCTTCTCCTCCTTGCTCTCGTACATGTACATCTATATAGATGTTGACTGGCCGAAGCGTTACGTGTGTTGGGCGAACCGAGTGCACCGATGCAGCAGCGGCTATAATAAATTACGAATTTTATTTATCGTAGCACTGTGCTCGCGGAAAAGCCTGTTCTGGAAGCTGCACTTTTGCTGGAGGTCTATGACTGACTTGGTTCAGGCAGGCTCTCTTCCTCCCCCTACCTCCCTCCCTCCCTCCCTCTCTCTCTCTCCAACTGAAAAGCTGAGGTGTGAAGCTTGTTACATGTATTTATACATTCGCATAAATTGTAATCTCAGTTTTCTCGAATGTGTTTGTGTGCCGTTTCATGGTTCCCTCGCAAAGTGGCAAACGCGCCCAAATGAGTCATTCACTCGTACCCACGTTATGCCTTTGGTGTACCCCTAGCGCGTAAAGAACAAATGTTAGTTGCACTTCCGTTAGGCTTAAAGAACTTGCTAGTTGCTACTGCAACAGATTGAGATTTCAATGGCTCGAGTTCAAGTTGAAGAGGGCTGCGTCTCTATAAATGGAGGAATTCCCATTCAGGGATTATTGAAGTCGTATGCATGGGCATTGTTTTGGATATTGGGTGACTTCAGACATTCCTGGATTAAATTCTACGATTGTCAACATTTTCAAATGAGTGCAATGAGTTTCATGATTATTTAATAACTATTTGGACGAAAAAGCGAATTTATCAGTCAGAAGGGAAAAGTGTATAAGGTATTTGAGTGGGTCGCTGTCACGCCACGCGCAGGAAAGGTCAATTACGATTAGCGTCAGTTATTGGAAACATGTATTTGCCGAGACGCGGATTAACTCCCCGCTACAAATGCCATATGTATTTACTTGATCTAACTTGTTTTCCTATTTACTAACCTAACTCATTGAACTCACCCAAACCACTCTTTTCTGAAATTTACGAGGGGGATGCAAAATACAGGGAAAGCACAACTACTTTTTCTATAACTGACGGATGTCACAATTGACTTGCGTTGTGTGTGTGTGTGTGTTTGTGTGCATAGACATTGAACTTGCTCTTTTAGAAACTGCTTCAAAATGACATTTTCAAATGAAATGGTCAGGAGGTGGCATTCTTCGTCAAATTCTTGGAATTCCTGGCATTTTTCTCTGTTTACGGAAACATTGAATCTTCACTGTGTGTGCGTGTGTGTGGCCTCGATCCACAGTGGCAATCGTGATGGATGCTCAATGGTGACGCGATTCCAAAAGCTGACTTTGTCCAAGCACCACCACCACCACCACCATTATTGTGTGGTTGCGCATTGTGACGCGGCTGCTGCATTGTGGCTATTGTCGCGCCGGATCCAGCCCGAGAATGGCTGTGAATGACACACTGGGTTTGGCGTGGCGTGACTGGTTCAGCCGTGGCGGCGCTGCACTCATAAATCCATAACCCCACCGTGTCCCCTCCAACGACATCGCTCGTTATTACGTTGTCACTGCTGAGTACTCCATTGGAGCCAGTTAGAGAATGGCGTCTGCCTATGTGTGGTCCATGTGTTCTGGTGTGGACGAGAGAAATGGGATGAGGACGAGGGGAGGTTTAAAAAAATATATATTCCATTTCAATCTCGCGCCCTATGAAAAGATCATTCTATAGAGCATGGATCGAGGCAGCTCGGCGCATGCAAGAGGACTCCCTCACCCAATCCCTGATAAGCAGTGGGGCGTCCCTTTCAATTTCCACACAAGTACCTATTATTATGCCTCGCTCGGTATACATTTATTATGCAAAACATTCTCTCTCTCTCGCTCTCGCTCTCCTCTGGCCATGTAAATGGGCGAACAATTTATGAGGGGGATGGATGCCGATGTGTATGGAGGTCCCCGTGCGTCGACTACACGCATTTGTTTTTAATTGTGTAGTCGGCCATTGAATGCGTAGCCCAGCGTGATCAAATTGGTCACGTCCGACTTATCAATGGGCCTCACTTTGGCATGACTCGAGCGTGGGTTGTGCAAGGCCTCCGTGCTTTTTTTCTTTCTAATGGACACCTTCGCTGCGGACTACCTCTATGTTGCAAAAGAGGCTGCGGTGGGAACGTGTTTTGTAAGGTGTGTGTGTATGTGTGAAGAAAGCGTTGATCAGCACCACGTCCTCATGGAAAAACTTGCCACGTACAAAAAATGAAAAAACATAAACATGCCATCCTCGTTTTGTATTTGTAACTTGTTCGTGACATATGGCGAGATCGTTCCAAATTTCGGGGAAAAGAGATGCTAATTTTATACGTGGTTTAGAAAATGTCCATCATGGTATTTTTCACCTTCGCCAGTTGTTGCTAACGGTGGCCCTTTGAGGAGATACAGTAGGAATTAGGGAGTGGGGGATGGATATATATATCATTATGGTGTATATTTTAAATATGTGTATTTCGAACGAGTTGATTGATTTAAAGTGTAAGCTCGTAACCACGAGGTCTTGCTGCGAGCGATTCGATTCCCAAAATACAGTTGGGAAAATGTGATCGCGATGGAAGCCCAACCGGGGACCTACTTTCAGTTAATACACGTTGAGAAGATAAAGAATATTGCCCATTCCTCTGCTGGCTCTGCTGTACGCAGTCCACCTATAATTATTTTCGGACAATACCTGTGCAGATACAATAGATGCCGGTGACTCCGAGGAGATAGTCTTCGAGCGTTCAATTTCGGATGGAAATACAAATAAACGTATTGCAATTTGTGAAAGGAGAATAATACCTTGGATACACAGCAACTTGTCGATTTTGGACACTGGAATGTTGCCCCTGTCTGTCTTTGGAAGGTTAATGGGCGCGTCTTGTTTTCACACAATGGCCACCAAAAAGGATGAGATTTTTCCGGCTCGGTCTGATGTCGGCGACTGTTATCGTGCTGGTCAAGAGAGGTTGGTGGGGTTGGGGAGTAGCGACAGAATTTGTAAAGAGCACATTTTCGGGCAAAAATCTTATTCTTGAAGAAATATATGCGTTTGACCTCTCAGAGTTGGACTCGTCTCCGTTGATGGAGTGTCCGAGCTCGCGCCTACCTATGTGGTTAGCACTAATAAAGTGTGTGTGTGTCTCTCTCTGGTCCTGCTGAATGGCGAGAGGGGTGTAGGACGATTGCCATCTTTTGTGTGCGCGCGCATTGCACAGACAGGCGGCGAGGAGCCATTGTCCGGCCACCGTTGCGGAATAGCGTTCTCTCTGTGCACCGGACAATACCGTAATTAGACTCCTGACTTATGGACGGTTCCATCAATTGTTCCATCGATGCCCGGACAGAGACGACACGAATGGCGATCGAACACTATGTCGTCGAGGGGGGCCCGGCCCATTGCTGTCTGCGCCAGGAGCACTTACGGCCAGTGTGTTGGCCTAGATTGCGATGGCGCCGTCAATCAGTCGGCCTTTCTTTTTTTATTATTATTTTTATCCTTCTTTCACAGTGTGTCAATAATTTATTTTCTTTTTTGTTTTTCCAGTGGACGGCCGCCGACCGACCGCCGATCACGAAAGCCGGTTGCTGCCCACGCCCCCACTCACGCCGACCAGCCCTGGCTGTCCGCCCAGCAGTGCCGTGCTCACCTCGCGCCTGGCCTGGCCACCAGCCGCCTTCTTCTATCCGGGGCCACCGCACACCGCCTACCACCACCACCACCATCACTCCACTCCGGCACCGGCTCCCATGCCGCAGTTGCTCAACGTATCGATGGGGCCACGTTTGCTCACTTGCGTGCCACCCTCCTTCGCTGCCCCGCCCGCCTACCGCCATTTCCCCTCATCACATACACCACCATCCTCGTCCCCCTCGGCCAGTTCCACCTCCTCCTGCAACTCGGCCCCTTCGTCGCCACTCGGACATGACTCGGACATTAAACCAGCCTTGGCCAGGGAGGGCGCCCTCCAACGACGGCCATCACCGGTGCGACGACGCAGTCCGTCGCTATTGCTCCAGCCGTCGCGCGATACGGCCTTCTACCGACCCAGCAAGAAGTCGACCCAGCCGCCGCACGATCTCCACCACTATCGCGCCTCGACCGGCGGTCAACCGCTTCCGTCTCACCACTCCCACAGCGCCTCGCCCACCAAATCCAAAAAGAAATTTGACTTTGCTCACCTGGCCGAATCGGCCACCAGTCAGGAGGAGCGCGACGGCGAGCGTGCGCGGATCGGAGGAACCTCCTCGTCCTCTGCCTCGTCGGTGTCCAGCGGCGAGGGTGTTGGCCCGGTGGCGGTGGTCACCAGTCACGCCTTCCCGCTCTTCGTAACACCGCTGTACGCGCACGCGGCGCTGCTCAAGGAGCACCTGGAACGCAAATTCCTGCGCAGCCACCATCAGCGCGCCAGTCGACCCAAGAAGGAGTTCATCTGTAAATTCTGTCAGAGGCGGTTCACCAAGAGCTACAACCTGTTGATCCACGAGAGGACTCATACGGACGAGAGGCCCTACACCTGTGACATTTGCGGAAAGGCGTTTCGTCGACAGGACCACCTGAGAGATCACAGGTAATTAATAGGCCATTTTGAAATTACGAATCCGATCCAGCTTACGCTTTAATCACTATTATTTCTGAAATTTTGAGAATGAGCTATGACATTGACCCCATGTGTCTTCTTCTTGCCCCGCAGGTACATCCACAGTAAAGAGAAACCGTTCAAATGCCAAGAATGTGGCAAGGGATTCTGTCAGTCGCGCACTCTGGCCGTTCACAAGATCCTACACATGGAGGATTCCCCCCACAAATGTCCTACCTGCGGCCGCAGCTTTAATCAGCGCAGCAACCTCAAGACTCACCTGCTCACCCATACCGACATCAAACCCTACAACTGTGCCAGCTGCGGCAAGGTCTTCCGGCGCAACTGCGACCTGCGTCGGCACAGCCTCACGCACACCTTCCAGCGGGTGGACGCCGACGGACACGAGCTGGACGGTCCGCCACCGCCGCCACCTTCCACCACCTTGCACCAGATGAGCCTAAGTCCCTAGGTGGGGAGTGGGGTGCGTTGTAAATGCCATTCACCGTATATTGTATAAATAATGAACCTTTGTAGATAGATAGCTGTACATATTTGAGACGATTAGTTTGTATTTTCCGCGCATCTCAGCTGCTAGAGCCAAAGTATTTTAGTTCCGTCCGGGGTTCGCCCTTAACCGGAAAGTGTTTTGTTTTTTTGGTCCACGTCTGCATTGTGCAACAACCACCGCTTTTGTGCTGGTCTTGTACCTGTACTTATTTTTAAAGGTGCTCTTCAAGTTGACAAACAGCTATATTTTCGCAGGGCGTATTGCGAAAGCGCCTACTCGTAGTTTAACCGAGTCTTAGATACGGGTCATTCGTGTTGGCTTAGCGACACCTTTTCGTTATTGCGATTACTTTTTCCCACGGTATTAGCCAAAATTTTAAACAAAATATCTTATTCCATCAGCACTTCCCTAACTTCAATTTAAATAAAGCAAATCATAGATCACAGGTATCTTGGGCGACGGCTACTTTTGGATTTAACTCTTCTATAACTATAGCTAAACACAAGAACAAAAAAGAAAGCGTTACATGCAATTTGCCGCAATATTCTATATACAAAGCAAATTTTACATTATCAAAATGGATATTATTCCATTTTTAATTTTTCCTAAAAGAATCAAATTAATAATGCAAGAATATTCGCTGCCAAATTAAATTCTGAATCTGTTATGAAACTGTGATGTCGGGGTCAACTACTGCTGCTCATGTAAATAAAATATTCACTTTGCGCACTTAAAATCGATTTGGTTGATTTTAAATGTGTTTACTGCATATTATGTCTCATTCATGTTAAAAATAAATCTTATATTTGGCTTCTTCAGTTGTAGAAATTCTAGGAATGTAATATTTCAATGTCGTTATCACCGACTTACATCGACTACTAGACTGACTCGAGAGATGTCCTAGAACTATTTTGTATTATTATTTTCATTAATTAATAACATGCGTTATATTTATTATTATATAAACATGCAAGCAGGGCATAAGTGCAATTTTTTGCACAGGCAAATGATTCGCTTTTTCACTTTTTGTTGAAGAACGCTCATATTGCATCGATTGGATTATTTTTTATTCTCGTTTTAAAAAATAGCCTCGACTTTGTTGTACAGATAAGACTTTATTGCTAGATTTGTCAGGTTGGGTTTAATGACCCAAGTACTTTTTAAGCCGTTTTAAATTAATGGAACCAGCACTATGTATATAGGATGAGGGCGTTGGGGGAGAAGATCCTTTTATTAAACACCTTCGTTCCACGTTCTAAGAATTAAAGTCTACTTGTTAATTCAAATGAGTATTACAGTTGATGATAATTTTAAACACGAAAAACCTCCCTTTAACAATACAATTGGATCGATTTCTCAACGCTCCCATCTTCACAAGATGTGTTTATAATCTATTGCACTTGATGTACATTCATTCTATCAGAAACAACTGACGAGAAACAAAGGTTCTTGTTTCTATTCAGGTGTTAAACGTGCAGTGTACATTATGGGCCTAATCAACCCTATGTTGTATTTAAAGTGTGTATATTAATAGGTGTTCTCTGTACAAATAATATAATCCCCTGTACCTGTGATGTATACACTCGTATAGGGTCACTGTGTAATTGTAAAGTATTTGATTCCACCGAAATGTTACGCTCTATAGGCTCACCACTTGGTGCGTGCAAAAAAAACCAAAGTGTCTGTTCAAGTTTTATGTTTCTAGTATTATGCGATTCCGAATAAACTGTAAAGATTCTGCATACGATATTCCTTGTTTCGTGTGTACATTTCAGTGTGAAAAATTTAATCGGCAAAAGTTATATAAGTTATATAAAATTAGAAATCTGATTGGCTGAGTGGACTCCGTAGAGACAGAGAGAGATGATTTTCGAAAATTACAAATATATTGTCCGCTACCTGTTTAGTGTAAGGTTATACAGAAGCGCCAGGTAAAACGGATTAGTCCGGTGACTATTAAGTGTTGAGCGCATTTGTGCATTTAGTTCTTCTTTAGTTCAATCCCATTGTGCGAGCGCCGGCTTCATCATAAGTCACCAATCACGAGCTGGGGCTGCACAATTCAAAATCTTCCACCCTAACGTCTTTCACTTGCACTTATAGGGAGCGTTTAGCAATCGTATCGAAAATTCGACCAACTTATTGTCGCGTTTTGGTGCAGGTGGCCTGCTTTAACCACCGACCAACTTCTCACCTAATTCTCTTTCAAATTTTATTATAAATTCAATGGATATAAATAAAACGCAGCTTTTTTTCCAAATGTAAAGAGCTGGGGTTTTTTTTACCATCTCTGGCGACTCTGCAACGGATTCATCGCCATTGAGGACCTGTACAGAGTTGTCCGCCGAGTCGTCGTCGGCGCCTGCGTTCTCCTTCCCAACCACTCTTTTTCAATTCGGCCCAAACAAACAGACCCCACAAAAAAACACTCTAGATGTTTGCTGTGCACGTGTCAGGAAAGTCATTCGGTTCGAGGAGACGTCCGCGAGTCGGAAGGACCAATCCAAAGTGCGATTTCGGCGCCACGACCGTGCCACTGTACACGTGCATGTACTTGTAGGTGGCGAGATAGAGAGAGGTGTGTCGCAATCCGCGGGTGCGAAAAAGCGATTGTAATTAATGCTACTACCGACAGGTCTTTGTCGGCCGTGGTCGCCCACCACCACCGCCACCAACACCAACTCTCGCCTGACCCATCTTTTTGAGCCCCACATCCTCAGTCCCCCAACCAATTTTAGCATAGACCGTGTGCTGTTATAGCCGGCACCTACCTGTAAAGCTGGTGACCCCCCAATGACTTGGCACGTCATCGCGAGAAGAGCTCGAGCCGTGAGGAGGAGGAGGAGATGCACCAAAGCAAACCAAATGGCGATGGTACAGTGCACCCCCCCCCACCCTGTGTCGAGACCGCACACATGCTCGTGCTAAATGAATTAGAGAGGTGTAACGATGGCGGTGGCCGAGATGCTTTTTGGGGGTACCACAAAACAGTTCTTGTGCCGTCTTTGTCCTTCGCCGAAATCCGCGATATGAAAATCCGGGTCAAGGTGCACCGAACCACGAACCCAAACTCTTTTAGAAGCTCGATTAAACTTTATTTTAGGAGCATGGGACGGTGAGGGTTAAAATTCACATAGGTAGCATTCAATTCATTGGTACCAGATAGATTGGTCCCGGGACGACTTGTCACGTGAGCAGTGAGCAGAAACAGTCGTGTCATCAATCATCAATCCCTGATCGATTGCATTTGATTATTTATCCGTTCGATCAATTTTAAACGGTTGTACTGTCGGACTGAATGGACTGGGACTAGTGCGTTTACCTGTTCCTTAAGTAACAGTCCTTCTAAGTAAGACATCGTATTTTTAATAAG
The DNA here is from genome assembly GCA_034698785.1 of Mycogona germanica. Lineage (NCBI taxonomy): Eukaryota > Metazoa > Arthropoda > Diplopoda > Chordeumatida > Chordeumatidae > Mycogona > Mycogona germanica. Next base: position 14,814 of record JAQGBY010003320.1, read on the forward strand.
CGGTGAATTGATGAGGAATAGCAACGATTTATGTTCTCTGCTGAAGCGAAAGATTGCGATTGTATTGTTGTTGGACTGGTCGAGTGCGAGAGGAGCGCCAATGCAAATGAGCAGCTAAGCGGTTAGGGCTGGTTGAGGCCAGACGTCAGCTTGCCCTCTTCCAAATTCTTGACCACGCCTCCTCCACTCCTGGCTCGGCGGCGACCAAAACGGACAAGCACCATCCAGTTACGACAGAAGGGTTCAAGATTTCCTCCTTTGACAGGTGACAACGGGTTACAATTGCCGCCCCTTGATATACCCCTCGTCAACAATTCAGACTCGCGATGCTGCGGTGGTCCTGAGTTCGATCCTTTAACGCACGTATATTTATAAAAATGACCCTCACGAATAATCCTAGAAAAATCAAGCCCAATTTCTCATTCGCCGCTAGTGGCGCTGATACAGAGCTGGAATCATGCAATTAAACAATTCGACGACAATTGCATGGTAGAATCTGCGATGTTTTTTTAAGGAAGTCCATGGCTAAGTAGTCCTTGACACTCTGAAATTGGAAAAACCCCCCCGTATTGTATAATCCATTTCAGTGTCCTTTTATGTTGTTTCTGGTTAAACCAGTATCGCCGAACACGTGATCGTGAACTCGTGATTTTCACATCCTGTTAGAATAGATGCGATCTGCAGATAGATTGACTCGAAATGTGCTGGCCTGCTGCAATGAGAGGGCCGAGTGAGTCTATCAAAATGCGCCGAAGCATTTTGTCACGCGAACCTCCTGTTTTACATAAGACAAGCCCTGAGGCTGACACGGGGCCAAATTTACTCGCTTCTTATTGACGAGCCCCCTCTCCCCTCTCCCCTTCCATCAGAGGGGTTATTTTGGGTTGGTCTGCGCATGGCCTCGTGCGCACTCCATTTTTCTCAATTTCTATTCATGAATGTTTGTTTTGTTGTTCAGAGCGCAACTATCTCACTTTTTTTGGCCCACCCAACACAACACACTTTATCGGGGTTTCGGCAATTTGAGCTATTGAAGCAACCGAGATGGCGACATTTGTGACCAATTTGACATCTACTATGATTGACCCACACTTGTCGATCTCTCTCCCGAACATTTCCTTTGCTGTCCAGACATAAATGTTGAAACGAAATCGTTGCAGATTTGAACCAAGAATCCTTCGATAGCGAGAGCGTAGAGAAACGCTCCATGCACTAAACCATTGGCGAATGCACAAATTGCGCCAATAAAACAGAAAATTGCAGAAGCACGCCGAAATTATATAGACAAATAAATTTGCATTTATTTAAAATACCCGATAGTAAGGTAGTACGATTAATCAGTTACAGTTTCACATGAAATGAAATGGTCAAACGACCATTAGTGTGGTCCGAGCTTTCGACGGTCAAGTCATAATCATGGCGCAGCAAGAGGTTTTTTTAAAACAAAATATCCTCTTTCACAAGTAACAGAAAAGAATGGATTTAAAAAATATACAACACAACTAACTATATCAATCCGAATGATCTCAACTAACATCAGGATAATTTTCCATTCTTTTTCAGGTACCAACTTAAATATTAAAATAATAAAAACAAGTCTAGTGGTGCGTCGGTATTTGTCGTTATTCTTCGCTAACAAATATTTAATTCAAATCTCTTGGTCTCATATCGTTACTCTTCCCCCCCCCCACCACCACTTTTGGTGGACAGCCGTGGGCATTGTAATGGCGTCTGACTACAAATTTCAGGGGGGTTCGCACTCGCCCATACACCTCGTATAGGTGTTTACTCACTCGGCGTGGAGTTAAGAAGATTGTGAGGATACGGCTCAGCTTCTAGAACACATGGTCCCCGGGGCACTTTCATGTTATACACGGCAGACCGGGAACGTTTGGAATGTATTCGTTGATGGTGTTGCCGATCGGAGAAGATTCGGACGAATCTGGAGGTGCCCCAGACTGTTTCGCCAACTCTAGGAAGTTTACTGCTGTCTGACACCTTTTAACACCCTCCCATCCGGACAACTGAAATAATAATAATCGCCGGTAATCGGTATTTAACAAGGCCGAATTAAAATTAAAATTTTAAAGTGTGGCAGATTTTCGTCGGTTTATTACAAACTAGATTACCTTATTTTCTTGTTTGAGGTAACAAAATCTAGACCAGCTCATTTGTGGCTCATGCGCCATCGTCAATACCGTCAAAACTCATAATCCCCATAAACAAGGCAATCTTTTTTTTAAATCAATGTAGGATTAGCTATGAGATTTTCCCATTCATTTCGAGAGGAGTACGTACATACCCCATACGACTTCATGACCTGCCGTCTCCGAGAAAGTCATTAATAATATCGAATGAGGCTCCGAGAAAATCTCATTCGAGTAAAATATTATTAACGTTTTTTTGGTTGCTTTTGGCGTTTTTTCTAGGGTCGTTTTCAAAATCGTTTAATTCGGTGGGGAAGGAGAGGCCGTCCACGTCTCGGTTTGCTCTCCAAATATGCGCGGACAGCTTTCTAAACCACCTGGCGGTGCAAAGTGGAAGCTCGTGAGCACGAGGCTCTCGCATCTCTATGGTTGAAACGTTTAACGTTCACTAGCTCTATAGACGACCACACTCGTCGGTGGCCGGCAATTACGAGTATTATTTAATTGAATCGTGTGCTTGGAGGTTCCGTTAAAAGACAAGTTAAAAAAATATTATTTTGTTAGGATACAGACACAGAACGGTTGGAGTTATTTTTTTGAGCGACCCCACGACGGGACCACGTAGGATTTTTGTTAATTGCCGCTGTTCGTACTTTCACTTTTGGCCAGGTCTATTTGTACATTCCTATCTAATGTTGCTTTTAAAAAAAACCAGAGATCCCCCATTAGTTACCAGTTCTAATTTGCCCCGCATAGATTTGCGTGCAATTTGCCAAAATTCGTCTCCGCATGTGGTGGCTCGTGGAAAGCGAATAAGGTTCTTTCTTTCTAACCGTTCTATTCACTTTTTTAAACGTTAATTACCAAGTTCAGCTTATGACTGCCTATGTATTTCAATACTACATGTACATACGTGTGTACAAGTGTAATGGAGGTAGGTCCTCCCTCACTCGCTTATATACTCTCTGTATAGAGGTCGGTCATGACCAGAGAGAGAGATATTCGCTGGTGATTTACAAACCTCGGTCCGCAACCGTATATATATAATAATTCATGGCTGAGCCGAGCTTTTTGCATGCGGCGCAACTCACTCGATTCAAGTGTACTGCCATACTATGGGAGTCTCTTCATAAATCTTGATCCAGAAAAAAAACTTGTTTCCAGCTAAAATAATTGTATTTCCACACACACACACACACTCACACGGTGGTTTACTGGCGCATCATAAGCCTACACATGCGCACTTAAAACCTAGACACGTCCATTCTAAAAAAATGAATGGCGATCGATTCGCTCTTGACACGAGCGACTGCTGATCAAAAGGGTTGAATAACCGTGGATCGAGGAAATGAAGAGGCACTGCATTATTATTAAATTAGCACTAAATGATTTGGAAATGCCTATAATGTCTTAAAAATAAATTTAAGTGCAAGTCGACAATTTGATAGGAGACACCATTTTCCCTGGTGATCAATTTGTGTAGGTAGGATAAACATTCGAGTTTTTATCAATTTGCTGTAAACCACGAAATGGCGTCTCCCCAATGCCAAAATGAGCGCTTCGTGACATTTTTCGTCACTTTCCGTGACATTTATTAAATTCAAAGTTATCCCCCCCTTCACTGTCTGATGTGGAAAAAAATGTAGTTCTTCGTCAAAACGTCAAATGGAAGCACTAAGTGGGGTACAGAAATTCCTGTAGTGATATTACACTACAGTGATATAAGAATAATAAACATAAATCAAGTGAAAATGGAATACGTGCATATTGATTGTTTCAAATAGTTAGATGCTGAGTCGAAGTGAATGGTGAACTTTTATTTATGCACAGTTGAATACAATAAATCGGTATCGTCTATTCCGCGATATATATTGCACAATGAAATTCGGTAGTGTAAAAATATGATAAAAAAATGCTTTAGATCGGCATAATGACCAATTTACTGACATCGGTCCGACAGGAAGTGAGCGATAATAACGAGGGACTGGATCAATAGGTAATAAAAGATCGATTTGAACACAGCTACAAATATCCCGATAAGATCAAAAGTATTATATCGTTGCAGGCAGGAGTTTTTCGAAATTGTCGTCATATAATATCGTTTGAGGTGTTTGAAGAAGACGAAGGCAGAAATCCTAATCATCCGGCCCTCAACATTTTCGGCAAAGATCTATCGTGGCGCAGGTAAACAAAGGAAGCAATGGCGTTTACGGCGGAAGGCGACGAGAGACTAAAAACGCTCGCTCGGCTTTATCGTTTTATTTGAATACCGCGATAAAAAAAAATTGGTAACGCAACAACCGACGTTCATATATATATATATATATATATTGTATGCATACCTGTTGGTTTAAGCGATGAGCAACAGGGCCTGTATATACTTTGCATGGACATGTATGCTTCCTACTCGAAATGTCATGTAGCGTAAAGATGTCGGTGCGACTCGACTCGACTTGGAACACGCAACGAGCATTACATCCTAATTAGAATTATGTTCGATATATATTTTTTTTTTTTGGTAATCTCTTGAGCGATTACATCACACGAAACCAGTCTGTACATGTCATTTTTTATCGATCGAGTTTGATCCTTCGATTGAGTTAAGAGTGAGTTAGCCGGAGTCCTCCTACACACTTAAAAAAATGTCTCATTTTTAAGACATTTATTGTCTTTTGAGATGTGGAAAAATTAAGAGAAATAAA
>JAQGBY010003321.1:0-19657 GCA_034698785.1 Mycogona germanica
GTTTGCGTCCCACAGCTGAGAATGAGAAAAAAATCATGACACTGTCTGTCTTGTTGAAATCTTCTGCTGAGCACAGTGTAGAGGATGCCTCGCCGAATTACCAAATGCCCCTATTTTTTCAATATATTTAAAAATTGAGGAGAGAACGGAGAATTTAACGGAGAGTGTAAAATTCAAAACTCGTAATTCTAAAAAACATTGTTTTGTTTGAAAATAATTGTTGAGACAGACTGACACAATCACATCTTACTTACTGCTGAAAATTACAAGTTAAAAAATATACAGTTTTTTAAAATTCAAACTGTTGTCACAATGATGCTTCTTTAAAAATAAAATATAAAGCAAACATCAATGTCTTTGAAATAATTGTACAATATCTGGTCTTTAACGGAGTTATTTAACGGCGTGACAGACCGCCGTACCACCAGTACACGTCCACCAGAGGTCGCTACCTTCAACTGGAAGTTTCGGTTACAAATGTTTAGCATCCAGTGTACGGGCCGTTAGAGCCGTGCTACTACACATCTGTAAATGCACATGTACGAGTATATGAAATTGTGTAATTATCGGTCGAGCTATCTTCGTTCATCAGATGTTTCCCCAATGTGTACCCCGTGGCACTATTACGTCACTCGATGCGAGCGAGCCAGAATCTAATCATAAATCAACCAATAAGGCATATAAATCGAGTGATGGCTACTACATGCAGCACCTTAAAATAACCACACACGAAAAATATGTGAAAGGTCGATGACGAAATGTTTAAACGTTCGTTTATCCGATCTTTCACGAAACTTTTCAAATTACGTTTCACAAAATTCAGTTTATTATTTTTATTTATGGAGCCTCGCCAGCTCGTCGTCGATTTTACACAGCTCTGTTCCGTGCTCGTTCACTTATGCTTATAAATCAAACACGTAGTTCATCTTTTTGTGCCTATATATATACGCAGACGCAGACAGACATACATACACACATACACACACACACACACATGGCTAGCCCAGTTCGAGGGTGTGGGATGTTGTTGATGATGATGAATAATAGTCTTATGCGTTTCGAGTTTTTGAGAACTTGAAGGTGACGAAATGGAAAATAGTTTTTGCTGCCGTGCGTGGCTGCTCCCGTGTGAGCACTTCGCTATCGCGTGTTATGACTCTGTTCATTTTGCAACTTCGACAACTACATAGATCCTCCTGGGGTGTACACCGAGTTATAACAACCACCTTTCCGGTTTTCGATTACCACTGACACGCCTTCATCCAACAAGCAACTAAACGTATTTGCGTTTCGAATTATTATTAGATGGCGCATTATCGCTCGGTCTGTGCTCTATTATTATTTTAATATTTTATGTTGTGAATTGACCTTAAAAGCGACTGTGTTACTCGCCCATTTCGCTAATTTTCAATATCCATGCGGCAGTCCTCAGGAGGATTCGCAAGGCGTACTTAATGTGGATCAATCAAGCGGAAACACGAGCTCATCTGGTATTTGGAAGTGCAGTACCATGTCGTGTGCCTTCGTGAATGGCGCGAAATAGCTGCTAGACAAACAGGGACAGAGCGCTCACGGTCACATTAAAAAACGAATCATAATGGTGGAGCCCAGCCCCATTTTTACGAGAGAGAAAAAAATTTCTGCTTCACTAACTTGATTCGTTTTTCGATTTTTGTTTTTAGTTTTTTTGCGTGTCTGATTTTATGGTTTTAATTAACTGCCCACACCAACTATAGCATAGCGTTTAGCCACCCTGTAGCATTATCCATAGCATTTATTTTCCGGCCACTTCAGATAAAACGGTGAATGGGTTTTATCTGAGTTTCTAAAAATATTCTTGAACAAATAATTACTTCTAAATTAGATTATCATTTATAATTTTCATTTGAAGCCTTCCAGATCTCCGTGAAAACCTTTTGTTTTTCTCTTGACAGTTAAAAATTATATTTTTGAATTTGGCAAACCAAGTCTTTTTACGTTTTGAAACAGTTTAATAGTCTTTCTCTTTCTAATATTGGTAATTACCATTTTGACTCCCACAGTTAACGGATACAATTAAATATTCAATTGTTTTGAGACATGATCAATTTAAATTTCCTAAAATATAGCATAAACAAATATAAATCTTGTGTCATTTCACTTTGGCAATTCGTACCTTTTCCTCCCGTTTCGTTTTGTCACAATTCGTTTTATAATAATTTTTATATTTTGTAAATAGAGGGCGCCACGTACATGTTATCCCTGCCAGGTAGATCCCGTCTCGCTTACGAAACGTCGCAGGAGAGGAGGGGTATTTTCCTATTATTTATGGTGGCGTGAGATGCCTCCCTTAGTTTTTCAAATTTTTCAGGGTCAGGGGACCGAACCGTTCGAAACGATACGTTTGCTTTTGAATTTGGTCATTTTACCCTGAACAAACCGCGCCGGCGAGGAATGCCACCTGTCTAAGTGTAGAACGATCCTAAGGGCAATTTTTCAAACTTTGTTTGGCCTGGCCATATTGGTGGATTCTCTAAATTTAATTCTGACAGACTACAGAAGTCTGAAAAGAAAACTTGTGTTTGGAGAAACAACGTTCATTTTAATTTCCTATATTAAATTAAGACGCTTTCCTTTCAAGCGTAAATTGAATGCTTATCGAACAATTGAATGCTTATCGCAAGCTTAATTTTTCATTGTAACAACTACGGATATGGTGATCTTTTTTATTCTTACAAAAATCACTTCAGCTACATGTTTTCTAGGTCATGTCCCTCGTTTTCTTAGCTCGGTTCGATCAGAATGTCCCCCGCTGTAAGAGCTAGCTTTCTCAGTGGGCACATGCAGCGCTAAGGTAGCGAAGAAGATGAAAAAAAGATAAAATTTATTGCGAAATATTCACGTCAACTATCGATGCAATAAATTAAACTTTATTTGAAATAGTTTTATTTATTTTCTCGCAAGCGCGGACGCTCCCATTTTGACGGCGAAACGCTGCTCGAGAATTGATTTATAGTTTTACCGCCTCACGAATTGACTAAATTAAGAATTCAGTGCAGGACTTTGCGAGTTATTGTGTTCAGAATACGCTCACCTACAGACGGATATTGCTGGACAAGTGTGGTCAACAGATGGAGCTAGTTTCGGCAATTCTGAATACTCAATAGTAGATCCAATGAGAAATCCTGAATGGGTTTATGATGTTAGCGTGAGCGTTGGGGTCGCTCTCTTCTCTATTTTTTTAAAATAAAAATTCTAAATCTGCTTTTAGAGTCATCCGTGACCAGTTGAAAATCTGGACGACATGAAACGAAAGAAAAAAATTGAAAAATGCTCGCGTGACTTTTGATCTTTTAATTTCGACTAGAACCCTCTGACGCAAAATTGTGCTCCACAAAATATCCCTTAAAAAGCAAGAAAGTATATCACTAATCAGATTTCCCAGAAATTTATTTTATTGCCCCGGGACATGGAGAATGTGGCGCTGAAGGGCGAAATATAGACGAAGGTATATTAAAACTCCATGGGGCAATTCTGTTCGGCTGCCTTTCTTGGAACTGTCTCGTATCGTTTCCACGCCCAGGAGTTAATTTACAAGGCTGCTCAGGTGATAAAGCAATGATTTTTTATAAACTGCACAAAAACTTGCTGATTACGACACAAAATAAAACGACCGCTTGGTAAGTGATTTACTTCGACTTGAAATGCAAATGATTGTCTGCGATAAAGTCGATTTTATTACAGACCATGTTCATATATATTACTCGAATTCTCGTTCTCCTCTTTGCCCCGATTGGCGGCAAACACGCAAAACAGGGCAACGATGGCTATCTACGACACACCTATTGTGTATACTGAGCAGGGAAAGAAAAAAAGTAATGGACATAACTTTGTCGCTGTTAGCAAGGCTGTTGCTAGCACACATTTTTTTCATGGTTTGAAAATTGATAGTGACGTCATAAATTGACGTCATTCATATATTTACTGAGTCATTTATACATGTGTATTTACTGACAAGAAATCGGTCATTCATTTTGATATTTTTTCCGGAAATCGTACTACAGTGTACATTGCATTATCGGTGGCGAAGACGCTGTCGATTGGTTGCTATTACGGAGAATAGTAAAACAATTTTGAAATAATATCTAGGGCTAGACGTGTCTCGGCATTGTTATCATTGCACATCTGAAAATGTGCAGGTGTTTTTTTAGTGCTCCCAATTCCAGTAATTAAACAACATTCACCCAAAACAAGATTCCCATTCGAAGAAAAAAAGGTTCCAAGTGAAACGTGAAGCAACATTGTTTCCCAGAATATCGTTGTATCTTATTTTTATCGTTTACTTTCAGTGGACAACTTAAAGTGCAGCTCCCCCACGATCATTAATGCAACGAACAAAATTCAACTTAAAATAGCAAATATTGGTTTTTTGGTTTTGGATGGCACCTAACTTTGCTCTGGCTGGAATCCCCATCGCATCTGATCTTTATTAGTTTGTTTCCACAGGCGCAGCAATTTTTGCTTCTTCGTTTAGTTGACTGCTCTTGGCTCTTTATGGTCACTTACCTATACTGATTTTTTTATGATACGATAGCAGGTAGAATTTTTTTCTTGCTGCCGAATTGTAACATTGAAATAAAGTGAAAGGGAATGGCGGGTGGTGGGTCAGGTGAGACGATAGGGGAAGGTTGTCTGCTAGACAACGAAGGGCAATGTGTAAGGTGAATGGGAAGTGCAATGACGCAACGTCTTAAATCTTACAAGCGCAGCATGGCGCATGTGGAATCTCGGACCTGTTATTATCCTGGAATCCCCAATGTCCTAACAGAGAAGATCTCAGTCTTTTGTTTTGTGAGCAAGACTTTGTTTAAGCACATCGAATGTGCAGGTAAAACTAGCTGCGCTAACAATCTGGTATGTATGGGAGAAATGTGGTTTAATAAAATAGTAATTGCTTTAAATTAACGGCTATCTTTGCTTATTATTTTCTAGGCCAAAGTATATCCGGTTTCACCCAGGAATCATATAACGGGGAAATAGTGATGCACGATAAAATTTTAATCTTAAACTATTAAGTCACTCGAATGTTTTACGACTATCGCGCATCACCACATATGAGCGTGGTCTTCGGTAGTCAGAAGTTTACAATCATATTTGCTTTTGTGACGTCATTTGCCAAACTTCCTCCTTTTCCACAACCGCAACCTCATTCAAACCTGCCGCCTCTCAGTCCATCTTAAATGCCGGTAGATGGCGACACCTATCTAAATACAATTCACATTCCCCTACACGCATTATGGGGCCACCACTTGCTCGCAATGGTAACTCGCCGATATTGATAGGCGTAGTGTTACTTTTGTTTATTAAATTAATATCTCATGAACGCAACAGCACAGCACCGTAATGCGCTGGGGCATATTTTGTGTCTTATTGGAATGACAATGTGTGTTGTTTGATTTCTCAAACCCCAACAGTCCTAATCACTTTGGAAATCGCCTTGTATGAGGATACGCTGTATGATTGACTGATGTCAAAGTTTATTCCATCTCGCTAATGTCCAGCTGCCAAGACAAAAATTATTAAAACAAAAACTTTATATATATGTGGTAAGTCAACACCGACATTGTCTGTACCCGGAGGGAGTTCTTTTTTACTGCCTATCGTTAATGATTTTTCGAACTGATTATGTATGCTCCAGTCCAAATTTTATGTTCTCCGAGGTGTTTCATTTTCTGTCGTAAACATAATGTATTTTCTATCGTAAACATAATACCGCGGTTTTTTTATTAACAAGCTCGAGAATACACTATGTTGTTGTTCCTCGACAACTTTGAAGACCTCCCATCAAGTGAACAACACATTGTCTGCGATGTAGCGAGACCCAGTGGTCAGTCTATTAGAATACCATTTGCTTCTAAGAACAACCGAGACGCTGCGTTCACCTGTCTTTGACTCAACTCTGCCACGGTGGCTGTCGATTTTCTCATTTCGAACTGCGAACGATGAAAACGCCTTTCTCCATTTCAAATTGCGGGGTTGCAACAATGTGGCGAATGTAAAATAAATTTGGCAGTACACTGTAAACATAACAATTTAAGGTGTCTGATATCATGTTGTTAGGCTATCAAAGACCAGTTGTCAGCTAATAAACCGGAGATGATTATATATATATTATATATATTATGATATATATATATTATGATATATGATATATATACGCTCGTACAATAATATAATTTCGCTGTTTGTCATCGGCACCTCGTTTTACTGCCGACAGTTTATCCATAAAAAAAAGTTGACAACAAGTCATTCACACAAAGATAACGATAAACTTGTCTTAACATAACGATACTCTTCTTACACAGGCTTCGACTAAAAAGAATAAGCCGACCTTAAATGATGTACGAGTAAATATTCAGTTTGTTTTGTATTTAAGTGGATTTGTTTTGGAGGATTGTTTAAAAAAAGCGTATTACATACCAAACCGGTAAATATTGATCTATTCATCTTTATTTTTATCTTTCAACCGGATTTTGTTGACGTCAAAAAAGAAGTTGGTAAACAAATTGTTGACCAAATGCTTGCGTGAGTCGCAAATTTGGAAGTCGTCAATGTTGCTAAAATTTCCCTTTTTTAGTTCTGCCATTTGGCACCGGCGTTGCAATTCCGAGGTTGACCACCCTTTTTCCAGAGAGCTCTCAAAAACTTGCCGCGATCACTGCTCCTTATCTTGGCGCCGCGGAAACTCCATCCGCGTCAGAGTGCGTCCTCGCCTTTGCGGATAAGTGTACGGATTTGGCGCCACACTCGCAGAACCGGACAGACTTAGTGTGCGTACACATATCTGGGATCAGGAACAAATACTCGATTCGCGTGAGTATGTGTGGGACGCCAAGAAGAAGATTCATCTAGCTGGGTGGAGGAGGGGGTTGTTCTTGAACTGGGTGGTTGAACGCACCCCGTTTCCCCACCCTCTCGACACTACCAACCGCATTCCTATAAATTATGTGGTTGCGAGTGCGTTCCCAGGGGAAATATTTCATCATTTTGTCACCGTGTGTGTGTGTGTTTTGAGGACTGACAAAATGTTGTTCCTCTTTTTTTTGCGGACTGCAGAACGCGCCCCATTATCCGGCACTTGATATTGTACAACGTCTCCCATAGACCTCTATAGACTAATCGATCGTTGTCTCTAAATGGGCATAACGACTACGAGTGTCTCTTGCTGTCGATCATTATTCAACAATGTTTAAATAACATTTGGTAACTAGTTCGTGTGCAATTCGAGAACTGTGTCCGGGCGCTGCTGAAACAACTTCATCAATTGAAGCAGCTGGGTGACACGAGTCGGAGTTGCTCTATTTTTGACGTCATCCATCATGTACAGGATCGTATGGCGTTGGGTGGGGGGGGGAGTATGTCTGTTTCTGTAGTATTTTGAGTCTGTCTATTTTCCTTATTGATTCAACTCTATTCGCTCACACCTCTCATGCCCTGCGTACAAGACGTACTAGAGCACATGTTATCCGTTTCTGTAAACGACGATTCGGGGAGTTGGATTTTCGCCAAATTCCTGTTTATAGACAGAAAATATCTGGTTGTCAGAATATTTACACTATATTGACGGTCGACAAACGTGGTCCACATACGTAACTTGCGTTGGCGAAGCTGGGCGGGGTTTCAAAATTTGAGTTTTTGTGAAGACTAGAATTTAACCTCAGCGAAGACTAGAATTTAACCAGCATGACTGACTACGAACCATATTTGCCTTCTTATGCTAGTTAAAATCTATCATCGCTCACTATTGTGTAAAAATAAAAATTTAAATATGTCTTTGGCAAATAAAACTTATTACAAGCACCAACAAAAATTGAAGATACCTTGATTTTGTGATGCCTCTGTGTATACTGTTATTAACTGCTTAATAAGTTTAATAACTCGTCTCTAGGATTTAAAAAAAATTCATCCTCGAGGTATTTGCTTTTCGGCATAATTTCGCAGGTGATGTTGTTTTTCATTGTGGGCCATCATCTGATGTACCTAGTTGACCCCTCGCCCGTACCCAATACTAATAACCCATCTGCAGTGGCGTCCAGGCTCCATCCGACATATCAGATCTTGTGTCAATTACTCGGAGCTAGTCGAGTTATGAATATAAACACAGTGTAATTGTATCTACCTATCCTATCTACCTGTTTTCCTCCGCATCTCCGGGAGTCGGGTGGTGAAAAGACGAGTCCACGGACTCGGGGCGAGTAATAGGGGCGTGTGTATGCGTATGTAAACAAGCCCGGTTATAGGGATTGGCGTCCTCATCCCTGTGTAGGTATTGCTGCGGTGGCGTGTGTCCCAATTAGTTTCGAGTAACTGCACGTCATTGTTTTCGTTCGTGTAACGCGATTTTTATGTTAGGAATGTTGTTTTCGGCTATTAAATTTAAGTGCGATGCAGCGTGAGATTGCCAGTGTGAGCGTGTGGTGGAGTTCTCGCTCTCGCTCGCTCTCCAGCTTCTCCTCCTCCTCTTTCTCGTCGTTTAAGGCCCCCACTACGACCGGTGACGTCAGAAGTCGAAGTCGTATGACAACTGTGGTGCGTTTCTTTTTACCAGTTGAACTTGCTTGGTTTTAGCGCGATGTTTGAGCGAGGGTTCTTAGTGAGGCCATTTTCTTAACGCTGGAAATCTCCTCTGAAATTTGCCACCAAAAACTTCACGCTGAAAATCGCATGTCTAATTTGTAGATGTTCTCTCTCCCACTTGAATCGGGCAGCAATTTCCAAGATTATGGAATCAGTACATGTGTTTATTTTTCTTGTTTGCATGCAACTTGAACTCCATAACCAATTTGGAGGCAGCATACCACACATTCTTTCATCTCCAGTTCACAATCTCAAAATAAACATGCGAGATTATATGGTAAAGAAAATAATCATTTACATAAATTGGCGAATTCAATTTCACCACAACTAGAAAACTTAAATTTGATTAATTGTATTTTTGTCGGTGTATGCCTTGGTCCAATGGATGAACCAACAAAAATTGCAACTTCCGAACTTGTGCTCAGTTACCTAAAACAATATTCAGTTCACGGGCTAACGACCTACTTGTATTACTTATTTATTATATAAATAAATTCTGATCTAAATTGAGATAAGATGCCTCTGTCTTATTAAATATTGTTATTGCCCCCATATTACATACACTGTGGCATTCAATATTGGCTTTATTGTGATCATATTGATATTTTATATTGTCCAGCTCAACCTAGGGACCCCTTTGCGAATGCATACACCCGAAATGTGCGCGTTCGTATTAATGTGGTTCTTGACTTTGCCGTCGTGTGACGTTGGTGTTCTCCAAATTTTTTACGATTCGGAATTGGCGTGAAACTTGTAAACAATTTTTGTATTTTAAAAATACAGTCTCGTTGTCAGATATGACAGACTCACTGACGTTGGCTCTTATAAATAAGTGACGGGCCGCGAGAGTGGCTCGAAATATCATCGGGGCAGGGGGGCTTGTGCTCGGCGTAACCGAAATAAATGGCGCCGTTGCGTCGTCTAGGCCCGAGCATGCGCAATTGCTATTGAATATTTAGAAGTAACCAAAACGATACTATCGAATGCTAAGAAATACTCTCGAGTGGGATACCCTGTTTTTAATAATGGAGATTTTTATTTAATCGAGATGTCCTGACAATTAAAAAATTGTATTCGGTCATATACACAGTTCACGTTTGTGTTTCTTCGTAATACATATACTCGATTATACCTAATTTACCTTTGGAACTAAGGAATTATATTTTAACTTTTGGAGCAATTATCAAATTGATATATTTATTTTTTAAATAACCAACATCACAGTAAGGCATAATATGAATGATTGTCATATTTTTGTGAAACTTTATAATAGACGCTTCATCGATCAATTGTTACACTTGTGGATCTTGGGGGGGGGGAATGGCGGAAGCCGGAAATATATAGTCATACGTTCCGAATAGCGTCACCAATTTTCCCCCCTTCCAACAACAGCAACACCAGCGCCGCCCCGGTTTAGCGCTACGGAAAAAAAATTGAAATCTATATTTGGCCCCCCTCCGTAGCTCCCTGCCTTCCTTCGAGTCCCGAAAAAAGTGACAAGTTGTTGTTGTTGTTTGTTGTGATCGTTGACCGCGTATTCGTTAACAGGTCCGCTGTAAACGACACCACCATTTAAGATGCATGACCTTTAACGCAACACGCGGATCTATTGAACAAAATGCGCAAACATCCTTAGGCGCGACCTAGGGTGTCTATTTTCGAGACAACTGCATAAGAACGTTTCGAACTAAATGTGCATTTAACCGCGGCGTTTAATTATCGACAAAATTTCGCCATGGGCGTAAACCGAGTCCATGTATATCTCTATTGTTCACTGGTTATAGATGCAATTAAAAAGTAAAATATAAATGAGGAAGGATCGTCTTGAATATATAATATAATAATATGGGGGTTGTGTCCGGGACAGCGCCGGACGAAAAAAGACGAACAGAGTCGGCGAGAAACTCTCAAATACAATAATAGAAAACACTCTATTATTCGATAAGGATTAGTAACTGAGAACCACTGCAACTGACGACAAAGGACAATGACGACTCACACTTACCCAAGTATTCCTATTATTGTATTTGAGAGTTTCTCACCGACTCTGTTCGTCTTTTTTCGTCCGGCGCTGTCCCTGGCACAACCCCCATATTGTTATGTAATTAAAAAGATCACGCTGAAAATATGTTCTTCAATACTCAAAATATATTCCGAAAATAGTATCAATATGTCGTTATTTCAATTTGGTTTCATAGGATTAACTCATAAAACATTTTGTAACTTATTCGGAAATTGTATCCATGTAATTAAAAATAAGAACGACCGAGGTTTACGAATCGTTTTACGAAGTTGACTCGAATCAGCGCATTTTATTGACTTTTTTCTCGCAATTGTTCTGATGGTGCTTCAATTTCTGTTGTTAACTGAGTTTAACTTATTAAGCAAATTTTAATAAAGTTTTTTTTGCTGGTTGCCTTGCGTGGAGGTCCATCAACATATGTTTTTCGAAAGCTGATAGAGCCTGTAAATCTTTATCTGGAAAATCGTATCAACGAGTAATAATGTTATTGTATGCAAATTATCAGAAAAATATACGCATTTTAGATAAAGTGACGGACCCCTCCTATATAACGGCATGGGGAAAAAATGCATCAACCGTCCGACAAGGTGTAATTATAGATGTCGTGACCTATACCTTGTCTGAATCTGTAGCCACAATTTGAAGGTTCATTTTTTCCCAACCACGTGACAAGTTATTCTTGGAAAAACTGATCACAGCGGGATAGCGAGATGGCATCTCTTTACCCTCTCTCTATTCCACAGATTCTCCTCAAAAGTCATCACGCTGCACTCTTTCTTCCCTCCCCCCCTCCTCCTCCTCCTACCCTGCCCTCGTGGCCACTACATCAGTCTCCGGCCACCACCACCTTACTGACCACCCGTCACCACCCCTAAATCATCTAACCCGATAGCACCCCTCCTCCCTCCCACTGCGCCAATGATGCGAGCGCAATCGTTACTTGCCTATAGTTGCACCTTTCTCACGTTTGCAGTCAAGAACACTCTCTGTTACTATGACATTCCATCTGTGTCACAGGTAAATATTGCAATAGTGGCACAATTAATTAACATAGTGTTACTTTACTTCCTTTTAACTAAACAAACAAAAACACGTTCCAATCTAACCAATCCATTGTACACAAGGCACCAAACATCTTTTCCAAAAGAATCAGTATACCTGAACCTTACAAAATATTCTAACACAAAATTAATGAACATAATACTGATGATTTGAAAATCCATTTAAGTAATCTGTAAAATATTCTTCGTGTTTTTGTTCGCCTGACGCCAACCGAAACGTAATGGTAATTGAGAAGGTAATTGGCGCATTCGTTGAATCATGTAGAGGTGTAACTCTCGAAATGAGGAACACAAGAGGTTTTACTATGAGCTACCTCATAGGTGTATTACTCTGTATCATAGGGTTCTGTGTACCAGTCCAACTTTTGCTGCCCTCTGTTGGTGCTATAGAAAATCTTTGACTTGCGTCACATTTTCTTTCGATAGGTTGACATGTCAAGAATAATTTTGAAAACACTCTTGGCTTCACCGCTTCAAATGATTAATTAAACATACATTTGTGATCGATCAATATTTTATTTTGTTAATCTTTCTCGACAATAATAGTTTGATACAGAAAATGCATGCATACTTCTACTGTACTTCTATCTTAGAGTTTATATGACAAGTCTTACTAAGCAAATCGAATAAATTAACCGAATAAATATCCTTAAACAAATTACTTAATCAATTAGTCTGATATGATTTATCTGCACACAGAAAACAAAATACAGCATACGTAGAAATATTTATTCGTTATCTGATCAACTTTAACATATGCACTTACATGTAACATGTCTTGTTTATGATGTGATTGCGTTCTTATTTTTATTGTTTTTATCTCAAACTAATTTTATCAGCTGATGTCAGTGATGACCATCGGATCTGATTATAATGATTAATAATGATTTATAACGAACTGTTGCGAAAAAATAAATCAGCATCCCGTTTCTTGGCTAGGAAACAGTGCTCCGTGCACTTTTTGGCGTCTCTCCACCGAACGTCCGTTCGGCGGCGGCGGCATCGATGGCGTCTCGGTCATCTCGCCCCTCCGATCTCCATGTGGTCACTTCGCGCGTCGTGCCCTGAGCGAGTTCCGACGGGCCGCTGGGCTTCCCGGCTGGTGTCTGGCGTCACCCGCTGCTGACCGGTCCTATAGCGGACACCGGTCATTCATCTCTGGCGCTGTCCCTCGCACGACCACCGGCGCTCAGGTTATGTCGCTCACTGAACGGCCTCTGCATCTCTCGTCCCTACCTACACTTAGCGACCACCGAAAATCTTAATTAAACCTGGCGCCACTCTTCAGTGGGCATCATTCTAGGGTGTCGCAGTTTCAGTATGATTTATTTCTCAAGCGATTAAATCATTACCATTATTTTTGCATCAAAGACAGGCGCCATGAGGAGTAGTGGTGGTCAGATTTTCTTGTTTTCATTTTAATGAAAGCGCTGAACCTAAACTGAATTCACTAAAGCGATGTCATTGAAACAAAAGTAAGATAAATCAGCGCATTGCACCTTCCAGACCTTACCCACAAGGTGATCAAGTGTTAAGCCCAAGGTGATTTGTAGCCAGGGTGACTCCGCGCCTCTATTCGCGAACTCATTATGTCATATTCAAGTGTCACTATTTCGAAATGTTTTTTATTTGAGATTCACGTTGACCTGGTCTCATGAGCATTGGAAAATAGCTGGTCAGTGTGGCTGAATGAAGTGTGAGGTGAGAGAAGATTGACTGGTGTGTTCGGTTAGCGAGACTTCGTGTGTCGTGTTGTGCGTTATGGTGTCATGCATGTTGGCCTGATGGCGTGTCTGCCGACATCCGTGGACAGGGATTGTGAGTACATCGTCTAGACGTTTTCCATCAATATCGCGGAGAGGCTCGAGCTTACATAGATTCGTGACTTGACTTACGGTCGATTTGGCGTCTTAACAAATTAGAAGATTTCTAATCGCGGTCACCGTTGCGCTCAACATTGCAAGAATGTTTTTTCTTTTTAATTGTTCTATCCGCGTTCCACTAACTTTCTGCCGACTTTGCTTGATTTGCATCATCGTATAACTCGGCCGAACCTGTAAGCTTCTGTCAATGCACGCTTCTGTATTTGGTGGTCTAGTGGTAAACGAAGCACCTCATGATTGTTGAAACATTTGAACTATATTCCTAAATCTCACTTTTCACATTGTGATGGCTGATGTCGGAAGTTGTTCCTCTTTGATTGCGAAAATAGGCTGTAAATTTTCTATCGAGTAACACCTGTCAAGCACGACTCGTCGTAACCCAGTCGGGATTCTGTCTGACTGTGGCTCGGCGGTCCCGGGTTTGATTCCCGGCGCGGTTTCTTAAAAATTTCGATCCCGGGATACTGGTAGTTCCCCTCGCACAGTGCCTATGAAGCTATGAGGGGCACAGAATGCCTATAGTGCGGTTGACTACATTTGGACAACACTCAATCAACTCTATGAAATGCTGGCGCAATCACGATAAGATGCCATTACTATAGAAACTTTTTGATAATTTATTTTGTAATCTCGAAAAGTGCTACCAGGTTTAAGAAGTTAAAAGTCATTGCAAAAAATGAAGTTGTTACTTTTTACAGTGTACGTACAGGCTGTTGTTAAATACGCGATATTTCATCCAAAAACAGATTGTTTGTGAGTGGCGTCGGCCTCAGGAGGACACACCTGTAGTCTATGCATGAATAGTGTTTGGCACATGCATGCTCCAAAAAACAAAAACAAAAATCCGTACCTGATAAGCAAAAAAAAAATAAAAAACCACCGCCCGCGCTCGCTTTCGCTCCGACTCACTCCCACTCCGAATCACTGTATTTCCACTCTGCCACGTTAAACGCGTACGTAGCCTTGAATGTAGTCATATTTCAGTAGGCGTCATAGCAATAAACAGCTCATTTGTCCCTAAACGTGCAGCGCCGCCATTGGCGGACTCCTCATTTCGTTCGATTTCAAATAACACGTCTCCCCGCAACGTTACCGCATTTCGTATGCAGTGGTGGTGGCCGACGTCAGGGGTATTAGCCTCATTACGTAAAAATCAAGGACGAGATAAGAACGCTGGCACTCCGTATTAACAGAAAAAAGGCACACTGATCCCACCCAGTTTGGTTAAGCAACCATCATTCAGGCAATTACACGAAAGCATTGCACATTTGATGTCGCTATATATCTTTTTTTTAAACCACTGGTCAACCAAAGTTAAAATGTTTGTTGAAAAGATAAACTGACACTTTCTCTTCTGGTTTTCATTGGAGTTTTAAAAGCTGCCTTTCCGATGAAGAACAATCACAAATGCTAAGAGTTTTAATTTTATTTAATATTTTATTTGTCCAATTTTATTTAATAAAATTAAAACTCGTAGAATTTGTGATTGTTTTCTTGCAATTGTTGAATGCTACAATGGGATTTTTATCAATATGATTTTTATTATGATTACGTAAATATGAGACGAGATGAGACGGTCTTAATTAAGTCTTATGATGACTGATGACTTTTGAAACATGTCAATTCTACTGTTGCCACGAAACATTAATAACTTGTATAATTAAATGTTAAAAACTTTTTAAAAAAACGAATTTTAAATAAATGTGTCAATGGCAAGTAAATGTGAACGAAAATGAATGCACAATAAATAAATGCACGTCCCCTTTCCCACGAAGTTCAGTTACGATCGCAGAAATAATTGCCAAAGCAACAACTGTATCCAAATTCCAACCATTTTTGGCGATGTCACACACGATCGAGTTGATTGTTATGGGTGTGGCCAGAAAATATAACCGGTGCACTTTTTGGTGTGTCCGAATTCTATGCGTTCGACTATGTACAGTGGTTATACTGTACATGTACATGCGCACAAGTTTAAAAAGAAATACGAGAAAGGGCGTTAATGGAATGCTGTGGGTTTTTCTAAACAAATTATCTCGTCTCAGACGACTGGGCCTATATGTGCGGGGATGCTTTTAAAATCACTTTTACTCGTAGTACACTGTATTTCAACTTATCGTTATTATAATTTATTGTAATTTCAGTGATAGTGGAAACACTTGGAAAGAAAGTCGCATTGTTCGCTTGAGGTGAAACCTTAACTCATACCAACTATTCACAACTATTGCATAACGCATCTCAGAATTCAATGTTCATATCAATAGTACAAAAGAAAGAATGAGTTATTTGACCTGGGCATGAACGAGGGAATGCAAGATTCAAATAACACTACACCACTGCGGTGGTTATCTATTTTGATAAGTTATTGATTTTTTAAAATTCAAATGAAGAACCAATTCCTCTCACCAAGCACCAATAGAGCTACAGGTTTAAACGCCTGTAGAGCAGCGACTACAGTGATGTGAAATACTAAAATAGTATGAGTATGAATGACAAGTTTACTATCGCACAGTAAACTGCACTTCATAATGGCGTGTTTACTTTTTCATTTTTGAAATAATTTTATTTTCAAATCACCAATCTCAACGAAAAAAACTCCAAAATTCCCAGAATATTATAAAGTTATTTATTTATATTATTTTAGAAACATTTCCGTTTATAGGTAATTTTTTTAATGTTATTTGTTTGAAATCTAAAATTCTCAATTTTAATATTATGATGGTTAAATTGACCAAAATAACAGTGTAAACTTGATAATAAAAGTTGATAATAATTTATTATGTCCCGTATCCGAAATATAATTTTTTTCAGCGAAATATTGCGTCATTTAAGCAAGGATCTGAGGAGGATACATTTTCAAATTTATGCACCATCGCTATCTACTTAATGTTACTCGAAAATGGACGTCAATTAGCGACTAATCTGGCGACACGTTTAAAGCGTCAACGTTGTAACGCTAGAGATAATTGATGATCAATTTTCAAAGTTCTCCGAGATTAGCAGTTCATCTTATAGTAGCGAATGTTTTGCTGGGATCCCATCTCAACGGACAATCTTCCCTCAGAATCAGAGTCCAGCAATTTTAGAACTTCCACCTGGCCAAATTTGCATCGATATGTCATTAATCAATCGTGTGATTCGGTGATTACGAGACATACAAAAATAGCAAAGTTACTGCCCGTGTACCTACCTATATCGACTGAAGGAGACTGGGGGGGGGGTCTCAGGAAGAATATGCATATTAGTCTCACGTCGGCGTTGACCTGACATGCGGACGTCACGCCGCCAAGTGTTTGTCTGCGTAGGTATTTGCGGCGCGAAAGAATGTTGCCGCCGGACGCATTATTGATGAAGGCCAGCAGCCAATATTTTCAGAAAAAAATATTTACAGTACATGTGTACTGTATATCTGGTATATGCATAATCCCGACTCAAATTTCGCCTATCTCTGTGAATGCCGCCGTGCGATCGAGCAGCATCTGTCTGACGGCAGAACGGGATGAGGCTTGGGAAGGGGATTATAGAATGTCGCCCACACTCCAACATGTTGACAACCACTTCCGAATGGACTCTGGAGCGAATAATTTGATATCAGAGAGTTTGCGGAATCACTTACAATTCACACCCAAGAGTTTTGGGAAATTTGACACATGCGTTCAATGAAAATTTCGTGAAAAGGAAAATTAATAATTGACGTTTTCAGTAAATTGGGTAGACGCAGGCCGCGTGGTTTCGCAAACATTTTAATCTATTGCTGCCATTGGTGTTAGGAATGCGATGTGTCCTTAAAATTTAATGGCGATATTGTGCAAAGCAACAATAGGATACAAAGAGGTTCTCAAGTGTGCTTTAAGTGTATGTCTACTTTTTAATGGGCGATGTGGCGTCCCCTCGCACTTGATGAGTGATAGCACATCATGGCAACTTCATCGCATTAATGCTTCAAACCCTTGGGTTTGCACTACAAATGAGGACTTTATATCTTGAGTGAAATTGGAGCTTTTATAATAATTTTTTCAACGAAAATGAAAGTGTAATCTACAATAAAAATGTAATGTAATACATGGGAATATTGGCAATTGCTATTTTATTCTGCAGCGCCGATAACTCTTTTTGAACAACCAGGTTCAGATGATATGAAGCTCAAGTGAAAAATTAAAATTATTTTATGGTTAATAGTCCACGTATTTCGCCGTCCACATTAGAAACTCACTGTACAGGGTTGTTTCTCATTGACTGGTTCGATCGTCGTCGATCATGAAGTTCCCATTCTGAATTTGCAACTACCGAATTTGACATTGATTCGAGAGATATAGTTCTTGAATGGCGAATGTGTAGGGGTTCCGAAAGCAGTCTGATTCCGGCCCAGCCTAGAAAAGCTTCGTCACTGCATAAATAGTGAAACACGCCCGTCACCTACATTACGCAGACATATTATGTGAGTACCTAACTGGAGGTTTGCCCACTGCAGTTGTTTCAATGTTTATTGAGGCTTGTAACCGTTTCTATTATGGCTATTTAAAGGTAGGTAAGTAGTATCAATATATCATATAAAATTCAATAAAGCAAACTGGATTGCAAATGAATTAATAACTTCTAAACGTCAATTACCAAGTTGATCTTGAAATGTTTATTATCTTCCATACATTTCAGTACAACTGCTGCTTGGTTGATTTTTGATTAGATATTTTATGTTAGGCCCAACGCATGAATTTTACAGTATAAATAGGTTTCTTAACTATCATTAATGCGATCATGTCACTCGAGAAATTTTTATTAAATAAATTATAAAAATCACTCTTCATTTCTCGCGACAAATCAAACAATATCTTTCGTGTACTCTTTGCTATCAAAGTTAAAATGACAGTGAAAAACAACACTTTCCTTTGATTGCAACACTTGATTGCCGTACGAGTATACAAAAAATGCGAACCTACGGTGTGCACTAATGTGCAGCGCAGATCTATTTTTCCAGAAACGTCCACTAATCATACTTTATTGCCAAATTTTTTCTCCCTGACGTCCTTTTTCAGGAGAACCCGCACCACATGCAGGCGGCGTTGCCAAATTCCAAACATTTTTTTGTAATTTTTTTGTTCGCTCCCGAACCCAATTAACGCGAAAAAACATTTCTGCCCGCCTTTACAGCCGTCCCCCAAGCAAGCCAGGGGCAAAATATTTTCATGGTTTTTCACAAATTATCTACGGTGGTCAAGGTGGGCGGGCATATCTGAGGGGTAACTTGTGCAATTGTTTAGAATTTCTTGGGGTGACGTATTGGGGTTGGGCATAGACATTTGCCGCCATAATGTTTTTTTTTTGGGCGGTCCACCTGTTCTTAACCTTGAAACTCGGGCAGTCACAGTGGCAGCGACAGCCGGCCTATACGCCGCGGCATTGCTAATGAGATGAGTCCGGGGTTGGGTGCACTGCGATGGGTTGCGTGAGGCCCATGGACAGCCGTTGCTTTCTTTTTTTTGGTGGCCGGTTGGTGGTACAGGGGGTGGGGGTGGTGGACACGATTCGGACGGCAGGTCGGCCAGCCTGTCCGGACAATGAGTTACGGTAATAGAAAAGAAATAATGATGCGGCTGCGATCGGAGGTGGGGGAAGGCGCGATCGGTCCATAAACGGGTCGGGTCGTCTGACCAAAAACGGGTAATCACATGTCTTGGTTGAACAGACGAGTATTTGCAATCAATCCAATGATGAACAACTTAGCAAATTCAATTATCTAATTATTAGCTTTTGCATTTTAATTGTTCTTCCCAGATTGATCAAGTTGATAGAGCGTCTGTCCTTTTTAAACGGATCAAAGGGAATTTGGTTCAATCCCGAATCGGCTCACACATCTGGCATAACGTAGGAGTTTTTCAATAAAAGTAACATGGCTAAGGTGCTGGTACTATCATCTGTAACCTGAAAAATTGACATTAAAATATATTAAATATGAATTTTTGCTTTTTAATTATTAAGCTAAATAA
This sequence comes from Mycogona germanica, assembly GCA_034698785.1. Taxonomy (NCBI): domain Eukaryota; kingdom Metazoa; phylum Arthropoda; class Diplopoda; order Chordeumatida; family Chordeumatidae; genus Mycogona; species Mycogona germanica. The sequence continues at coordinate 19,568 of JAQGBY010003321.1, forward strand.
GCATATCAATATAATAATACTAGCTGACCCGGGCCACGCCTTGCTGTGGCTTCCAGTTAAATGGCTCGGTCACACTACTTCGTGCACACA
>JAQGBY010003322.1:0-19654 GCA_034698785.1 Mycogona germanica
GCGCACATGACGTAATTTGGTGTTGAGAATCAAATTTGAATGACCAAAATGTATCTCCTGGTTGTCTCGTGAAATCGGCCGCGGATAATACGCCGTTAGGAACGGTGAGGGACTTCAGTTCCGCCATCCCTGTTGGCTTAATGGCTAGAGCGTCTGGTGAACGTGACGTGGGACTTTTGAGGCGGAAAACATATTTTTGTAACCCTCAATCTTAGGTTTAGGTCTAGCTTTTGTGCGTGCCTGAGAGTCGTACCAGAAATGGAGTTGCTGTCAGAACGCAGCTTGCTATGAAAGGAACATTTGCATGCATACGAGCGTGGAGTGGTGAGCCTCGAGCGACTGTAAGCGTTCGGCTCGAACTTGAATTGTTTTCTTGGCATTTCCAAATGGCCGAGGGAATCTAAGCAGATTGTGGCAGCTTAGTTTCAAGGGCGCTTTCGGTCCGCAGCACTTGTGTTAGAAGCACGCGTGAACTTGAAATTACGAGTGTGTACTCTCTGTCGTACGAGTTGATCGTGTTGGGTCGACGACGTCATGGTCTTGGACCAACACGGGTTACGCTCGTTGACGCTTCGGTGCGTGCTGACACGTATCTTCAAGTGACAGCAGTGTGGTCATTAGAACTTTATGTATAGGTTGTCGTGAAATTCTATCCCGCTGTGTAGAACATAGTCTAGTGCTCGCCTATGTAAGTAGCCTGTGGTAATCGGTTTCAATCGATATGACGACAGGTTGCAGTTGTCCCCGCTCGTGGCGCTTTGTCCGCCAAATTTTTATTCTCAGTAGGCGGGCTAGTTAGGATCAGCGATAGTTCTTCGAGTAGTGCCAAGTCATTGGGGCTGTATTATTCTCAAGTTAATGCAAAGTGACTAATTGAATCTTAGCCAAATTGAATATTGTTTTTTCTTTTCTTTTAAGAATTGTTCGACTATTCCTTTTCGTGTTGCTTAGCTAGGCTTAATCGACCCAATGACTTAGTGGCAATGATGTCATTTCCGATGCGTTAATGTTCGTTTTTTAATGTTCATTTTAATGTGCATGATAAGATAGCAGCGATCGCAGTGATATACAAAGAGGTGGATCCAGTAGAACACGTGAGCCATTGATATTTCGCAGGTACTTCGCATTTCTCACTTAATACTTATCAAATTCTGAACGCTAAATTTGTTTGACGTTCTACATCTTTCTCCACACCAGGTAAGGTGGGAGATAAATTGTGAAAATGACATGTCACTTTCAGTGGAATTGAAAACTGGATTGACATGTCACGAAAGCACTTCACGAAAACAGGGACCGAGACCACAAAAGTAAGTTACCATAACTATCCCAACGATGACACGCGATAAACGCAAACGTTATAGGTGAAGTAATTGATTTTTCACGTGCTTGACTTAATCTCGTGACATCGACGACGTCATTCTTTTAATGTGGAGATGCCATTTTTTAAAGTTTGAAGCCTAAGTGAAACGTTACAAAAGCCAAAATTTTGTAAAGCTAGTTTTATTATGTTTTATTGAAAATTAAGATCCGTCGCTAGCGAATTATGATGGTGTACTTACGGTATGTTCATTTTTATGCGATTTCATTGAGCCGTTCGGCAAAAAGTCTCTGGAAACGAAAATCCCAACTTCAGTTTTATAATATTTGATGAGTTGTGGGTCACGCGCCATTTTAATTTTTGCTTAAAGCAGTGATGGCGCGCTACTACAACAATTTCCCGTCACTGTGTTGCCAATCGACAGGGGAAATAGCCAATTTCTCATTAAAAGTATTATTTAAAATCGGAAACAGGAATAATAACACTTCTTGGTAAAAATTAAGAGTATCGCGATTCAGATAACATAATTGTGTGTGCTACTTTCAACTTGCAGCTATCTGATACATGTTACCTGTCACTTTTTAAAAAATGGACACTCCACCTGTGTTTCAGTCTGGTACAACCCCGGGCACGTCCATCTCTATACGTTCAGTAGGCGAACTGTTATGGCCGGGCTCGAATTCACGATATTCTTATCCGTGATCAGGACCAACTGGGAAGGACTCTGACGCTTCTATCGTTGAGCTGGTAAGTCGATTCATAATTGTTTAACATTTATTTCGCTTGTTGGCGCCACCGATGCCGCCTCTGACGTACAGCATCCGGGCATCGAAGTTCCGCTCTCTACACTTACACTTTCTGGGTTTTTGGTGGTTATCGGGTTTGGTGACGGGAACGTTTAATCGAAGTCTTGAATTGGGTGTTCGATCATCGCGCTAGAGATTGGCGTGGGTGCCCCTCGAGGACTCGGTCGCCGTGGAGTCCCCGAGAGGCCTCTCCTATAGACAAGACATTAAACGACGTGCTCCGATCTTGCGACGTCACTGGACTGTAACGTTCCTTTTTTTTTACTACTGTGACGTTATCTGATGAGCGGCGTGGGACGAACGGACGGGTTGCTTGTCTTTTTTGGTCGTCGTCCTGTCGCCGCCGAGACGACTCGGACAATTTTAGAGAGAGTGATGTTAAGGGGGTGGTGGTGGTGGTGGTGGTGCAGGAATGGGAGAGGGGGTAAAGTTCCTCTCCGGGGCATGCGACAAACGAAACGGCAAAATGAGCAGTTTTTCGCGTCCGACGCAAACTCCATAAAATAAACTGTTCCGTTACGAGTGTCGGAATCAAACGACATGGTGAAAATCGTTTTTTTTTATTAAATGTTTTTTTTCTTTTTCTGAACGGCAAATGCGAGCCGAATCTAATACGTAAAAGTTTGATTTCTTTAGATATTACATGAAGTTTTTCTAACAATAAAGTAACAATCACAATCTATTGTAAAACCCCCAATAAAGTTATACTTCATTGTGGCATCAATGAAGGTAGAAGGTCTAGAGTTAATTCGTTAACATTAGGCCCCCCTCAGTAAAAGGTTTAGCGTGTTTGTCTTGTTTTCCCACTAGAGGCGTCGCCATCAGCTGCCAGTTCTGTGACCCCTGTAGTAAAGGTGAGCGACTCAGGGCGGGACGATGCAAAAGCTCGCGTAAACGGCGCCATATGTTTTACCCACGCTTGTCCTATGGGTCGCCGACTCTAGATATTGTAGTTCTTTGTCCGCTGACATTGCTCACAAGCAGATGCAATGCAGGAAAAACATCGTACAAAAGCTCCCCTTCATTTTCTATGGGAAATGTAATGCAGGAAAAACATCGCACAAAAGCTCCCCTTCATTTTGTACGGTAGACAAGATACAGGAGAAACGTTTATCCTTTAAAAACTAAATTAAACTAAAGTAACTAAATTTTTCTTCGTAGGGTTTCTATGGCAAACTTGTGACGTCATCATGTTTTTGAAACGAGAAATCCAAATTGTTTTGTGGCAAGGTTCGCCCATTCCGTACTATGCTTATTAATTCGTTATTTTTTCTTGAGGAACTTTGAATTATCTTAATTTTTGTCCGCTGTCGTGTGTTCGCTATCGGATTTAGTCTCTTAAATTTTAGACTATCAATTTGAAGTGTGGCAATTGGGATGTTTTGGCAACCCAGAAAATGCGTGTCGTGTCTTTTGGGTTTGTGAAAAAGAATTGGGTTTCCGTTATTGTCGGTCAATAGCCGATCAGTGGCGCATGACGTACCCCAATAGCTTCCAACATTTTTATGTTTCCATTCCACCATATCTATCGGTGTTCCGTAGTGCATCTGTAACACTCGATTGGTTCGAATTACGATAGCAGAAGGCTGGCCAAATTGCCGATAAAAACTTGTCTAACATTTTGCGCTACTTTTTCCAATATGTTTATTCTCAACGCGAGAGATATAACCGTTTTCCCGGGGAACGTTATTATCGCGTCTATTTATATAGCCCCGAGGTCTGGAGAAGAGTTGGAAGGGGAGGAGAAAAAAAATTGTCGATATATTTTTCCAGTGGAAAATAGAATGCGGCTTTATTCTCTTGAGACCACAAAGCTACTGACAGAGTTTTTGGATTTCACGTAAATAAACCTGCAGATCAAATTAGAATCAAAAGAAAATTTACGATCGAACAGCTTCACCTTCCTCACAAATAGAACTGAAAGTGGTAGACTGCTCTAAGTGTGACAGGGATATCTTAAGATGGGGACACGGAGGTCTTTAGATGATGACGGTGCGCGATGATCTTTCGAGCGCGAAATGTCTTAGACTGACGCGAAAAAGTTGTATTCGATCTGTTTTTCTACACAGAACCTTGGAATTTGCCAGTCACGAACGTAATGATCGACAAATTTCGTGAGGTGGGGAGGAGAAAATATTGTCTCCTTCTGTTAAACGGAGTGAGGCCGCGATCTGCATGACTCCATGCCCTTTTATTGCTCCCACTAAAGAAAAAGAAACAGCTTTCGCAATTATGCACTGTAATGACCCGCCCAAAGAACTGGAGGGCCAGGAAGGAATCCTTGTAGACTCGTTGACTAATTCTCATGATCCCCAATAAATCCGAGACACCGGTCAAACATACTCATACCAAGCATGCTTGAGGTGGGTGCGTTTAAACATGAAACAGAATCGGCGAGTCCGTGCTATGACAAGAAAGTGCTGCTCGTTATCCAATGGCGAAGGTGAGTTGAAATGTCAATACCAATAGGTCACGCGTTCTGTATTTTTGGAAAATGTATGCGATCTCGAAAACGGATTTGCTTGGGATAAGTTCAAACGAAATTCAAATTTTTCAATTAAGATAAGTAAAACTCTGTATGCTCACAGTGATCCTTTACAGAGTATTCCCATTTATATTTTTAGATTTCCATAATTCCCAATTTCAATTTGGATCACTGATGCGATATTAGATCTCTCCAACCTTCCATCCTACATGAAATTGGATGACATTATATCCGTTGCTCTTGGTAACCAGACAGTGTTCAATCAACTACGAAATAACCTACATCAAATATCCTGTTGCGTGCTGAAGTTTCTGCTCGTAAATAGCCAACACTATCTCCCATTTAACTTAGTCAGTTGGCAAGCCTTGACTACTTAGCGCAGCGTTCAGCATTTTACGAGGTAAAGGTGTAGTCCCATCGCAGACTAGGATGAAGTTGGGGGCACGTATAGCATCGGTCGAACACCGTCGTATCTACAACTCTAGCGCATCTAACCGATATTTTGACGCACGCCGTTTGAACCCGTCACGGATTAGTCAGTCTGAATCGAGTTTACCCTTGAAATTGTTTTTCGACCTTTTCGTGAACAGGGCCACACACAGGCAATGAATTGAGTCCACTAGTTTGGTGAGATCATGGCTGGAGGAGCCTCGAACGTGATTGGCTGGTTTCCCCGGTGTATTGGGGGTTTTAAGAACCCTCCGTAAGTCAGCTGGTGCCCCATGGGCCCTGTGTGGACCAGCCGAGCGGCGACCTCGATGTGAACCGTGAACCAACTTTATGGTATTTGCTTTGCTCTGGAGAAACCTAGAATGCCAATGCCTAACTAAAACTAGAATTTAACGTGCCATTAGCTTTTGTAATTTTCTTCGGTCGTTTGGGAAGAACGGACGTGTTTCAGCAGCCAATCAAATGGCGTTCTTGCATTGGGTCGATCGGAGCCTTGTTAAACAGTTTCAAATAGGGTCCCAATAGGGTTCCAATATTCAATGCCTGCGCCCTGTTTCACCGAATTATTTTCATTGAATGCGAAAACGTCAATAGATATAACATGATGAGTTAGTCGTGCGGCCATCAATGACGTAGTTTCTTTCAACTGACGTCAATTCAGTGAGATCGTTCTTTATATATTTTAACTCCTTTGATTAAGGATGCTGCGGGCGTTTTCGCAAATACTGTCCATGTACACTTCATGCTATTTCGTGCGCATTGGTTAGATTCCATTGTCCTTGCAAACTTCTTAGATGTATTTACTTAGTGAGTAAATACAGCATGGAGAAACGATTCATTCGGCATAGTTGTGAGTAGTTGTAGAAATCCAGAGTGTTTTAAATGTTCCGTGTTGGGGAGCTCTTTTGAGTTTAGATGGCTTTTACCATGACATTTCAGAAAACTTTATTCAAACGGTTCATGCACAAGCTGTACTCGTATGTAATTGCAAGAATTATAAAATCTTTACCCCTCATGGTGTTTAGGCACTATGCGAGATGCACGTCCAGTACCCCGGGATCAAAATTTTCGAGAGCCCGCGCCGGGAATCGAACCCGGGACCGCCGAGCCATATTCAGTGTTCTGTTTTAAATTTAAGTATTGCTTCGTTAGTCGTTTAGTAAGTTCGCTTCAGCCAAATCAGGCTGCGGATCACGGAAATCACTAATTAAAATGACATTTAACCGTTTTCGTACCGTCGCTGCCATAAAGACGCCGTACGGCCAGAACTGGAATTCTCTTTTTTCGTCTCACTCGATCATTAGCCGAGTCGAATGGCAAACTTTGTAGAAGGGAAGGGGGCTTTGGACGTGCGCGGGATGCCTATGAAAACACGGCACCCACCGCCAGCATGGGTTGGGAATGGCGAGGAAAAATCCTGACGGGGTCGACCATTAAAACGCCACCGTTTTGGTCCTCCCTGTGTCGACGCCGGTGTCGTTTGTGATGCCATCGGCAGTTGTTAGAGCAGATAATGGCCTGTGCCTGCGCCCTGGATCCAGCCACGGGTGATGACGTCACTTTGCGTGGTGGTTCTTTCGGTCGAATTACGCGAAGAGGGATCAAACCCTGTCAGTTACGAGCGGTTGTCGCGACCCCCGACTCTCTCCTCTCACCCAAAATGGTGGTAGAAAAATAATTACGGGCAATTAAGAAGACAGACGGCGACGCTTAATTGATTCTATTAAAATCATGCCAACTTGTTAATAGCGCAAATCGAATTATAGCAGAGACGCCATTTTTCCTGGAAGCAGCTTTCTCAAGTCGTCGATACGTCGGCTGACTGCGGCCTGTACCAACTATTTGGAAACATGTCTGCTCGAAAAGAAAGAGTTGATTTTTCGTGGAAAATGGATTTTTTAAAAGTTTATAATCAGAAAAGAATTCTCGGCGAAGTTTACATAATGGTTGTTACTATTAATACTTCTTGACAATAGCATCCATTTTCAGGAAGCATTTTAATAAGAGCAAAATGAATACGTTTTTTTTAATATGAATTTCTTTAACGACTATTTCCTAAAGTGCTTTAGTTCCCTCAGGCGAAAGTTATTGGATCACGTAGAAAGTTTCCGCCGTATTTGCATTGTCCGATTTTACGATTGAAAAATAAATTATTTTAGTAGCAATTTTTAGGACATGTGCTGCACCATTTTGTGCCAGAACATCTACTCTTTAATTATTTAATAACAAATTTGGCGTTTGGCAACGCCATCTAGAGGTATACCTTTAGATGACTTTTCATTTGGCTGCCCCATGCCAATCCCGCACGCAGAGCAGTTTCCTGCACAGCACTCGACCTGGCAGTGATTGCCTTCACTACAGGGGCAGCAATATCCTCGTGAGACCGTCCGCTCTCTGCATGTGTAAGACACATCTGGAGACATAATAAATCTTTGAAGATGTTGTTTTTACAAACTCAAAACTGAGTTTACGATATATTTAGGTACAGAATCTAACCTGATATCGTTCGGGTGCGGGTCCCACGCCTTTACTTTCATTCCGGAGGAATCTCTTTCGCCTGAAAAATTTCGGAGGTTTCGGCCGGGAATGGAACTCGAGATCACGGGTATCGTAGTCCAACGCACCAGCCACTACATCCCCGCGGTGCCTCTTTTCATCCATCGACTTCTGTATGTGGGGCGGTAGTTGGAAAACAGAAGCAAGGTAGTCGACACAAGCAGCTATATCTGGAGACGGAGGAGGAGGAGACTGGGGGATGGAGGAGGGTTGCGTTGGGAGATCCGCGGATAAAGGTGTTGGCGAGAGAAGAGACACTTTCCTACACGTGCCCGTGTATGCGCCAACTCCAAATAGTAATTGACTCGCTAAAGCAATTTCCCCCCTTGCGATCTTAATGAATACACCGTCTTGCGGCTATTGTCACTTAACCGTATCTGGAGAGGCCTGCGGCAGGGTGAACTCGAGAGAGTATACAGGTATATAGTGGTTGTTTCCGCACCGTGCCACGACAATGTAGTGGAAAATTGGGAGTATGTTTAGCTGGAGTAGGGACGATGCCCCCATGCAAGGTATACGGGTCATGTACTGTGTGTGTGTGAGAGAGAGATGGGATCGGTGGATGGATATAAACAAAAAATCTCAGTCTTGTGAACTGAAAAAAATGTTTGTTGAAGAGACTTACCACACCTTTCTAGGCTCAAAATAATTTTGACTATCTTAGGCTGTCCAGGGGATGGATCTTTATCGTGTCCTGTTATCGTACAGGTAATTTAAAAATATATATATTTACTTCCATTACTTGTACAGTGGGTGTTTTGCGCCTGTCGTGTTTTGATATTTTATTTTTAGTCAGAGTACTAAAAGTTTCTGCATACGTATTCCTTATCAGATTTTTGATTTTAAGAAAATGGAATTTATGTTTTAAAGTTTGAGCAACTTATAAAACATTTTGTTGATTTGTTCATCGTCTCAGTCTGAGGTCGTGAAATATTCATTTTTATAGTCAAGTTAAGGACATTTACGGTAGTAATTATTTTCTATTTCATGTTTCATGGTCCCATACAGGATAAAGTATTTCATTGTGTGAGTACTCCATGACGTATAAGGAAGGGCTCCCCACTATTCATACTTAAATCTGACAGAACCGTCCATGTACAGTGAGGCTCCCCGGGTGCCGAATCTCGACTGCGTTCCGAGCTATATCCCCTATACTGTATATGGCGTGCAATAATTATATGAATGCAAATGGCACGAAAGTAGGTCGAAGAAGATGTGCGCTGGTAATAAAAACGGGATTCGATTAAGCGGCTCCATAATTTGTCCCGAGACGCTCCCGTTCAACGTCTAACTCCTATATACGAGTACTGTATATTCGCGCGACTCCGGCCGCCATTCCTTATCCAGCCGTTCCGAATCCCTGTCGTTCAGCACTCTGGAATTGATTATCTTGAGATGTACACGTGAAATCTGCAATTAATTATTTTAGCACTCGATTATAGTTCTCCATAATATGGCCGACGGGGAATTTGCACTCTGGATGTGCGCGGAGAGCTGCGGCTCACTCTCCAAGTCGTAGTAGATTTTGACTGACGATAGATTTGTTCTATCCTGACTGAAATTTTAGTTTAAATTAACAAGAACTTCTTTCTCATTTTTATTGAATTATACGTTGTTGTTTCTACAGAGTATATTTTCACGAGTTCAGCCCAATGGGATCTGTGGTATTGAACCAGACACGACGACTGTCAAAATATCGTTTCATCATCGAATCATGATCATTGCCCCGTGATCATATCACGGTATGCTCCATGGAAATGTCATTATGTTATGGTCAAAGACATGCGGCAGACTAAATTGCCAGCCATAATTGGAACCATGGAACCATATATGACGTGACACCAACCACAAGCTAAAAATTCAAACATCTACTACTGGTTTTCCCCGATATCCACCTCAAACATTCTACAGTCGATCCTCCACTATCCAAAATCCAACAATGGCGCTGGCTAGGTTCCGCATCGGCTCATTCTGACCAATCCGCGCAGAGGTTCAATAGTGTTTTCAGTCAGTGGGCTCACATAACCATTTTTAACTGCCGATAAACCGTTTTCGGGTCGCTTTCAGTGAAGGGTACTAACGACCGCTTGGTCATTGTTGCTGATGGCGACGTGCAACACACTTTGACACATAATCTGCAATCTGTGAACTTTTGGTTTTGACCGGACTATTAACCGTTACATAAAATGTTATCTGTTCTGTCCAAACTGCTAAAAAATCGGATTCCGATCCTGACGATCCTGACCGTTTACTCATAATCTCTTTATCGGTGATTCGAAAAGTGGGCCACAAAGATAGGTGGCGCTGGCGACAAAGTATGGCCCACTGGAATATATGTCTAAAAATTGGTGTGAAATGATGAAAATCGGCGCTGCAAATCGTGACACTTTAAATTGAGACATTGTCGTTCATTTTTCTTATACAGAGGGTATATTTAAAAAAACACAAAATACTAAATAATGTCACTAACGATCGAGTCATGCGCCATCTTTCGTCCAAGCACACCTAAAATGTCGAGAAATCTGGTCGAGTGTTCCAGTGAAAAATTGTATTCCGATAACGGATTTTCCATAAATGTTGACCCCCCTCTTGTTATTGCTCTAACCTATTTCTTTCGTGTGGTTAGTGTCAATGGTAGAACAGTTTCTGAGAATTTCACATAGGCTGATCTTCTCTTCGTGAGTTTATCAATAGATGGCGTTGCGCTCAAACTGTCTTCTATTCTATATTAAAAGCTTTGTATTATTATAAAGAAAAGAGCGCTTGTGGCTTCTTGTGAACTCTTGATCTTTCTTGGGGTTTCGAATTTTGGTGAACCCCGATGCAAGGCTCTATTTCGCATTGATTTCCGCCACAAGTTTCCATTTTGGGGACTGAATTCACAGCTTCCCTGACCGATAACGCTATGAGAAGGAAATTAAAGTCGATATCGAATACGAAGAACCGGGGGTTATCTGACTAACCGACCGGGAACTATCGGATTCGGAACCATCTTGAGACCCGATTCCCAATCCCAAACCGATCAATAATTGTATAACTCTTTTAGATGGCATAACCGGGATTAAAATATAATCGTAAACTTAAAAAGCCAAGGATTGTTGGTTCAAATCCAGACCTATAATATTAACTTATGTTTTTTGCGGTACTCTTAGCTTGATTTGTAAAATAGGCATGCGTGAAAATGAAGAAAAAATCAGTATTTAATGCCGTTTCAATAGTTGTTCGAACAGCTTGGTATCTCAGATATAGAACAATGTGTTTTTAAATCTTAAACGTCAGTGGTTCTCAGGAGGATATATCGCCCGTACAATTTTGTTCGATAAAAGAGGGCGTAATAGAGACCGGGGTGTGAATTGCGTCTTCAATCTGGAACAACTTAGTGGGGGTCATTGAGCCCGCTCCCACGATTGTAATATCATAAAAGACTTCGTACAACGCTTTTATATATTCCCTCACCACCTACTCCGCTCAATAACTAATAAGTAATAAGGTTTTTAGTCCCGCCACAAGTGAGACATGTTCAGACTCGATTTTTTTCTCAAGCAATGCAAGTCAATAGACTTTTCACTTTTTTTTTATTTCTACTGCGGCCTAGTTTTTGGTCTACGGCTCGAAGGCGTCTATATTTCCTGTTGATGGTGTTCCTAGTGTTTGATTAAAATAGAAGAGAGAGAGAAAAAATAGTTATCGTGTTTTAGGAAATCGCATGAATTATTCAGGCTCCGTCATTCGCTGGAATAAATAGCCCGATTGCGAGTCGAAAACAAAATGTTTGGAATCTCTTCTCCCGAAGCCTCTTTCTCACACACGGCATTAAAGTGTCTTATTTATGTGAAAGTCTTGCGGTCTTTTTGCTTCCTGGATTAGGCTGCGTTGTCGCCAGAAACTTCGAAGTGTTTTGAGATTGCCTTATTGGCGATGGTATGCAACTCGAAAATTTAACTTTTCTCTTAAAAATTTCGAAATCAATCACTGAATTTATCTGAGAGTTTGCCAAATTCTACCATCAGAAGTTGACAACAAGCCATGGAACTGAAAAGACGAACTGAAAATATCTAGCTGGAGTTAAAAATTGAAAAGGAAGTAAAATTGAAAAAGGATTTCATCCAAAAATAGTAGATATGGAGCAGATAGTAGATATAACAGAAATATGGGAAGCTTGCTTAAATTGCAGTCCAAATTAAAGGATTTAATGATTTCAAATTAATGAAATAAGAATATTAATTTTTCTGCACGAATTAGGTGTGTTTAAAATCCAAAATAGTCCTGAGATTATTTGCGAAGCTTCAGTTGGTCACGACAGGTAGACAAATTCTCCATTTAATAAACGATGAACAATTATCCCCGACTGGTAAACCAATTAAATGTAGTGAGATCGTAAATGAGTATATAATTGTTTACAGAGAGATGTGATGCCTAAGTGACACTCGAGCAAAACAGTTGAAAACGCTTTTAAGGAAACATAATCAATATAATGAATAAACAAGAGTTTATTTAAATGCCTGATAGTAAGACAATGTAATTCATCAGTTACAGTATAAAATTATACTTATTCTGTAACGGATGAATTACATTGTCTCACCATCTTACTTGGTTATTGTCATTATCTTGATATTCATCTCGGCGTGCTCCTGCACTTTTATAAACATAATCAATGTCGCAATATTATATCATCACAACCTGTCGGTGAATCCTCTATACTTTTATCTTTGCCGTTCTATGGGCAACTACTTCTAGGTATTTCAGTTCTATGGAACTCTCCTTATGAATAGAAGAAAAAAAATGTTACGTGAGGCGAGAGAGTGTGTTAAGTCACGTTTATCGAGCCTCGTCGATGTCAAAGAGCATTCGCGCGAAGTGGTCGTTGGCGAAAATGGACCCGATTTACGCCGGGGTTAATGCACGAATTATTGCTACCATCCCCCTACCCTTTCTACCAACTCTCCTCCCGCCTACCATTGTTTAATACATGGCCGGCCAATCTTACCCCCAGGTCTCCACCACAACCACCTATATTTTGCCGATTGAGTACCAACATCAGTGTGTCCTACATGCTCGGACAGCGGCCCACCTTTCAGAAAAAGTTGAGCCACACTCGACTGAGACTTCAACAAAGATTGCGTGCCGCAGTCAACTGTCTTCTGTTGGTTCGACTGAGTTGATAATACGTTTACCCCTAGCTATAGCTTGGAGGTGGACGTGAGTCGTAGTTGAGATGTCGCGTCGGGTAGCAGGCGCTGTAGTCGAATAATGTGTACAGCGAACCAATCGATCTTGACGCACAGCAAGTCAACTTTTACGTCAAACACATGACGATGATGAAAATCTAGTATCCAAGTGCGATTATAATTTGGTACTTGAATTGCATCATGGTCATTGAATTGCCTAAAAATAATAAGAATACATTTTTTAAATGATGTTTATTATGTTCTATTTCTTTGGTGTTGCTTTATGGAATTTTAGGTTTAAGAACGGGGCTTAAAATATATTAGCAAACTTGCGCTATTAACCAATGCAATGTCACTTGAGAAAAATAGTTTTATTTCATAAAAATATTAACCCGAATAATACGACTTGACCATCCTGAAAGAGCAATTACATGCGCATCAATCAATTCACTTGTAGGTGTCCTAAATTTTATTAATATTCTATTAATTTCTATAATGTCAGCCTAAGACGGCTAAAACTTTAGAAAATATTAAATTTGATGAGGTCTTCAGTGTATGTACAGAGTATTAGGGTATTACATCAGTCACCAGGGGTCGCCATTCAATTGTTCCGCGACGATCCAATACGTCCATCCCCGGATTATCGAATCTCGGTGAGAGAGACATTTTTACGGGGTTCGATGCCTGAGTGGATTTGAAGGGGGTTATAGGAAGTGTTGATGGGATGAGGAGATGAAGGGAGAAGGAGGATGGAGAATAAGAAAGAGGGGTAATAGGAATTGACACCCACCAGATGGTCACTTCGATGACTGCGAAGAGGGTCACCATGCGACCAGAAATGATCACTCACGGGCCGCCTTGGACGCTCGCATATCCCGGTCGTCCGTTTTATTTATTTTTACGATAATAGGAAATTTGCCAAATGTCTCACCAGCCACGAGAACGTAAAATAAAAACCTCTTTACCCCCGCGAAATAGTGAGCGACTAAAAGCACTGAAAATGAATGCGACTTGGGGAGAGAGAAAAATTGCCGTTTGCACTTAGATCAGATTTTTTCCCCCTTTACACATGAAATCAGAACTGGGTGGATGTATACGCTTGTAGGAACGTTTGGCAAAATAGGCGATGAAATTGACGACAGACCATCCTTAAAGCAACACCGGTTACGGTTATTTCCGCTTTAGGCTAAGCTTTGTTTAGTCAGTTCCAATTCACCACCAGGAGCGCTTGGGACGCTTGAGGAGGGGGGCAGACCAATAATATATCGATGGTATTAGAACCATCGATAATTCTCCAATCTTCGATCAGGAACACATTATTAAGAAACGATTGATTCTATAGAACACCACCACCAGAAGAACAATCACTTCAAGGTTAGGTCGTTAACCGTTTTTTAAACTGATGTCAAACCGTTTGAAGTGCTAATCTACCTTATATGCGAAGGAAAAGTAATTTTTAAGAATTTTTGAAATTCGTTTGCAGTTATCGAGAAATGGTATTTTTTTAAGCTTGTTTTTAATGCCATTGTGTGGAAAACAAGCCATAGACTGACAGTGTCTGCATTTTTAATGATGTAGTCATTTTGTTTAAACGTCGGCAGATTCATTAAAGTATCAACATATAATGTTTTAAATATTTTAATTGAAAAAATAAAATTTCACAAACTTAATTCTAGACAGCTGCAAAAGAAAGCGACGCCATCTAGTGATTATTCGAGATACATGTACATGTACATAAGCTTGAAAGCGATTTCTTTGTTTTTGTTCAGTTGTTTGTCAATCTGCTATGTCTCCATGTGGTGCTACATATGGCACGACGAATCTTTGCAATTTCATATTGATCCGGCTTTGACCCACTCTTATTCAATCAGTAGAGTCAAGCCGAATTTATGTGAATACCTTTCCATAAAATATACATTTCGGTTCCAACTCTTGGCAGAAAAAGAACTTTCTCGGCTTTGCGACAAATCCAATACTTTCCAGACTACCACGATCCTCTTAGATGAAAATCGATTCAAATCGTATAATGAAATTAGCGGTAAATGTAGGACTAACACTACATGTGGCACGATCTTATTTGAATTTTCTACATGTTTTTATTTCCCTAGCACTAAAACGAATTTTATTTTTACTTTAAAAAAAATGGCGAGTTTTGTGGAATATACGAACATACGTGTGTGGACGAGTGAAATAAATAACCTGACACTAAATTGTGATAAAAATAGTGACATGAATTATTGGGCATCCCTCATTATATTTTTCTTAGAAAGTTGCTTCTTGGTCGAGGATTTCTTGATACACCCCCGTGTATTTAAATAATTCTCATGATCAATTTTGAACAGTCACAACTTCGTGAGTTGTTTTTTCAGCTTATAATAAATAAATCATTTTCAATTTAAAAAAAACTACATGACAAGTCTTGGTCGTTGTAAAACTTGACTGTTAGGGTTGATAACCTTTTGGCTAGGGGGTCACTGCTTGCATTGATTTATTTTTAGCATCGTCTTCGTTCCCTTCCTTCCGTTCATATTCAACCGCCGTTTTAGTTTGTCCTTTGTGAAATTGTTTACGTATGTACATAGGTTGCTTTTTTCTTGTTCAACAATCGCCATCACAAACTGGGAGCCTTCCTGGAAAGCGGTCACCAAACTTTAATCGGTGTCCTCTTGCAACCAATAAAGAGAATTCAACGACCATCTGGCAAATTTTTATTCATTAAATAAAAGCACAAAGCTTGATGGCATAGCGTCATAATCCGAAAGCTACTACTGTAAGCTACGATCAAATTGATATTTGTAAAGATCTCGTTGATATGAAACATAAACCTATCATATTTCACTGTAACCTTCGAATTATTCCGCTATCTTTGCGCTTTTATTTAACCATATTCGAATTGGTTTTTGCTTTTTGCACTTTTGTTTTTAATCATTAGATATCTAGATTTTCGAAATTAAGGGCTCAGAATGCAGTCTGAGCCAACGAGATACAGAGTGTATAGATGGCCTAGCGTGCAGTATGACCCACAGTATATAGTTTGGCGCTTCTGCGCGCACTTTTATGTCGTTGTGTCCTGAGGAGGCCATCGAAAACCTAGGTTTAAGCCATTGCTCGCTAATTTCGTTGCGATCTTGGCACGAAAACTAGGACGCACCTAGCGCCCAAATCGATCGCCGTACTTTTGTTAGACCCCCCCCCCCATCTTACGCTGAAATTGATTTTGTGTTTCTTGGCTACGATTTTGGTATACAATATCGCAGAAACGGTCATCATCAACTGGAAGAGGAAGGCTTCCGCGGTTTGATATTGTACGTCAGCTATTCTCAATAAAACGTCCGGGGCATTTCAATTTCGTGACTTTACATTCTTGGACTTGGCCTATCGGTCGAGATCATTTGAACGAACATGGACACGAACTCTGGAAATGAGGAAGGCGGGGAATGGAAGCCAGATTCAAGACGTCGTATCGAATGCCATGCCGAAAAATGGCTTGTGTGAAATAAGATGTTCATATAGCAATGTCTTATCGTAGAGAAAGATATCCTCACGCAGAGAAAGATATTCAGTTTTATAAATGCCAGTGTTTAATGGTTGGTTCACTTGAAAACTAGGTGGCTCACATTTCGGCTATGTTATTGTCGCCGGAAGTGGCGCTTAGATCTCCAAATTATGAAGAATTCGCCACTAGGAGCGTTGGCAATGCTCGAGGCGCGATAATCCAAAAGGTTCTCGATAGTTCTCCGATTAACGATTATTAGTGGTGTACTGTAACTGCAAGAACTCAGTTCTAGTACTGTCATAAATAACTGTTAACCGCGGAAAGAGACCATAGTGTCCAAAAGTCTTGATCAGTGCACTTTTACATTGGTTATTAAGCTTGTAGGATTGTTATTGAAAGCAACTGTCTCAGCGAATAAACAATTGTCGGGCTTTATCTTGCCAACTTTGAATTACCGAATGATGAAAATTGAAACAGACATCTTTCGGAAAATTCTCCATTAGCATAACAATGACAACGACGAATTTCTGTTGACACGTAAAATCTTGGCAAAACGCATTGGCTAGTCCCAATGTGCTATTCAAATTTGAAATGACAATTTTTCTTTATTTTCTCAGAGCCATTTTTATAAAATGAATTGACGTGTTTTTCAAAGTGAAGACTATTTCAACGTAATGGCTCGCTTTAAATCAGGGATCTCTTTCATTTCTGCTCAATTGACTTTTGTCGACGATTTTGCTTGAGATCCCTCCCCTACATTCTGTCATTCATCCATTTTCTTGGACTATTTCACTCAAACAGATATCTAACCATACATGTACATAATCCGACAATTTAGTGGCGAAATCGAATGTGGCAACGACATATTTTTATTATTTAAATTTTATTATATTTTGCTTTTTTGATCTCAAAATATGGCCTAAGATTCATAGATCATCTAAATATTATTTCGTTGAAAATGCTGGTGGAATTACATCGGCACATCATGGCTTTCACGTAAGATGTCTTAATCACGTAAGATGATAAACGGGCTTAGAGAAGAAATTCCGTTAGGATCTCCTCTGATGGGGACGCACTTGGACAGCCGGCTTAAACACTTTGAATCGGGTCTCAGGACCACATCCGTCCCGAGAGAAAATTGTCTTTTCTCGAGTTGGCGAAATCTATCGCCAGTCGTAATTGAATCGCGGCATTGTCTACCGACGCGACAATGATTTCCTACGACAACAAACGGGCAAAAAGGGTTTTTTTTCCCCCGTTTGCTTCTCGTATTCAGTGACGAGCAACCGTTTTGTGACCATAATCTCGGCTCTCCACATGTGATCTCTTTGTATGTCCTTGTCGAGGGAAGCTACGGGTGGCACAGGTGGCTTCCCATTGTTTGTTTGTTCGACTTCTCATTGTTGTCGTTCGGCAAACCTCTCCCCCACCAACATTTTCCCTATTGGACTTTTGGAAGTCATTCGAAAAAGGTTAGCGTTCAACTTTTGGAATCGCTGCATGAGTCGGAATGGAAGTTTTGGGTTCTGGACTTCACTACGCAGCCCCACGTCGAAGCGATTCGATAGTTTCAAACAAAGCCGAGCACAATGAAACAATGAGAGAGGGTTCAAATGCGATTGTCGGAAATTGTCTGTTTTCTTTATCCTGGGGTATCAGGCCTTTGACCAGCGTGCGACGTTAATTATAATTGAGATCGATTTATTGCATTTTCTTTCAAACACTATGCTGTTCAGCATACTCCATAAATGTGACATGAAAAACGTTTTTCATTTATATACTGGTTTGTTATTGTTGCCGTTACTTGTTTTGACCTTCAATGTGTACTACTGGTATAAATAAGAACACGCAGTATTACTCCATCATTTATACTAGAGAAATAGCAAAACATAGATCATAGCTTATTTTTATTTTGTAAAGATTGATTTCTGTAAAAAAAATAATTTGGCTACAATAAATAGGATTGAAGATTCTTTCTGGTTCCAGATGATAAACGTCAGATCGTGAAAGACATTTACCAATAAATTCTGATTTGAGTATTCTCCTTGAGATAACCCTGAAGGGAGAGATCTGACCTAATCGCCATAACAGTCACCAGAGTCCACTAGAAACTTCGTCGCAGAACTCCGCCTACAGTAATTCAGTATTTACACTGTCGCTTGGTATAGTAATATGGCTTTTGACGGCGCAACGGTTAAGCTCGCAGTTAATTAATAAACGCGCACTTCGCCGTTAACGATCTCCACTAGTCATTCCCCGATTCTTGCAAATCGTTTTCATATCATGTTTATGGTTTGGCGCATCGCTGGGTGACTTCACTTGGCCGCGCAATCTTAGTTAGTCACAGTGAGAATCGCCGCTACAGGGAACTAGACAGGGAGGTGGGGGTGGGGAAGATAAATTGTATGGTGAACAGAAAATGTTCCTGGAAGGCGCTGGTCATTTTTGAGTTGTCATTGCGACGACCACACATAGTTTCATCTCTTGCTCATTAGATGACTTTGTCGTCTGCGGTCGATGAGTGTGTCACCATCGACGTTTCGATGAGTGCGCCTCAGCCCTCAGCGCAGAACCGATTCAGAATTCGTCATTTTTTAAAAATTTATGTTTGACCGATAGATGGCGACACGTTCTACGCCGCGATGAGCCTATATAGCCATCGTATGCAGAGCGGGGCGGAATCATTGTCTGCGGAGAAAGGATGCTGCGTAGTGGGAGATGGAAGGCAGACAGAGTGAGTGAGAGAGAGAGAGCAGGGCCAGATTAGAGCCCCGCCTTCGGGGTATTGTTGCTCGTTGGGTGGAGTTTATATCAGTCCCCACTCTATCTCGCTGCTGCGGTATTTTTTGTTGGGTATAATCCCTTACCAGAGAACATAAGTCGTCGTTAGAAAAACTCAATTGTCCAGGAGAACGCCCAGCGTGTTTCCAAACAATAGCGGACCAACTTTTCGATTTATTTTTCTTCTAATGTTTCTACCTATTGCATATCCCAATTGTAATTATTGGTTGACGGCTGAATCATATAATTGTTGTGGCCGCTGTAATAAGTCACTACTAATGACGATTCCCTAGTGCATCACTTGTAGGTAGGATTCCTTGTCAGAGGATGAGAGACGTTTTGTATCGCAGTCTGTGTAGAAATTTGTTGATTTGTGGACGTGAGCAATGTGACTATCTTCTTGAGATCTCAGGTCAACCTTTTGACATTGTATCTGACTGTTGCGAGACTTTGCCTAAGATTGTAAGCGTCGACGACAAATATTGTCACTTTTTGCGCGTGGTTCGAAGTGTCACAAAATCAATTAAACTTTCGTTAACACCAAGTTCCTTAATTTTGATTACAATTACAATATGTACCCAAAAGTAGTCCAGG